>PVJH01003345.1:0-144353 GCA_004026705.1 Nesogale talazaci
GAGACAATGAACTACTGATGAGATGAGATGACAGCATGCTGATTGATCCTGATTCCTGGAGAATGGAAGAGCCAGAGAAGAGGCCATATGGGCTTGCCCTGATGGAGCCAAACCTTTGGGGCCAGAGAACCCATGTGGATACTCCTGCCAGTGCTGAGATGCTCGGGAGGCCACAGGGAGACCCCTGCAAGCGCTGAGATGCTTCTACTGCCACCGGACACACAAGACTCTGCATCCACTCACCTGTGATTGTCCTGCTGTCATCGCACATGCTTCATACGTCGGAAGGAGACTTTATAGACTAGTATCGGGCATATGGGCTAATATCGGGCTTGGGGCTTTGGACTGCACTGGGATGCTTCCTCCATGTTCCATTCCTCTTGTATGTAAACCTTTACCTTCTATCCATATGCGTGTTTGTGAATTTGTTTCTCTAGTCTATCTGAATTAACACATCTCCATCTGGTGAATATGAAAAAGGCCTGGTAGTGCCATTGGGTAAGTGCTGGACTGCTAACCCCAAAGCCAACAGCTTAAAACACCCTGGCCAATCTGCTGGAGAAAGAAGAGCATAATTATATTCTCATAAAGATCTATCGCCTCATAAACACTTTATAGAGTCTCCATAAGTTGAACCAATTTAATGACATTGA
The DNA here is from genome assembly GCA_004026705.1 of Nesogale talazaci. Classification (NCBI taxonomy): domain Eukaryota; kingdom Metazoa; phylum Chordata; class Mammalia; order Afrosoricida; family Tenrecidae; genus Nesogale; species Nesogale talazaci. The sequence goes on from PVJH01003345.1 coordinate 654, forward strand.
AATTTGGACAGTGATTATCGATCTAATACATTCAAAATTTTAATTCTGACATGGAAGATTTACTATAAATTTAAATGGAGCTTTACTATAATCTTACCATCTAAATGTCCTACTTTGAGGGCTTTGAGGGGGGAGGATTCTTTTGAGCAGAATATGTAACTGCTGTCATACCTGTTGTGCCACTACTCACTCTTCACAGTGGCTAGAGCAGCCCACAAAACTGAGAAAATAAGCACTACTCTGCATGTGTTTCGTATAAAGAAGAAGCAGCATACATGTCCTCTCTCTCTCCCCATCCCTGCCTCCTTCTCTTTCTTCCTTCCAGTGAGTTTTTACTAGGCTTTTAATTAAGTGCAGAGAATTAGATGCAAGAAAAACCAAATCCCTGCCTTAGAGTTTGCCGCAGCTAAAGTTGCCATGAATGGGAGAGCCATGGTGAATAAGGCAGAAAAAATGATGCATGAAAAACAACCAGTCTTATGAAGCCTATGTAATGAAACAGAGTTCTAAATATCAAGGAAGAATAAATAAAATATATTTATAAATGTGAGTGGTAGGTTTATTTCAAAGAGAAAACTATAAAGTATCTTCAAAGAATTGGGCATCAGGAATTTTGCATTTAAGTGTGTGCCTTGTTTACACAAACCAGTCAAGGTGCCTGAATCTTGGGATTAATTCATCTAAGAAATAGAAATAATTTTACAGAAAAAAAGATGCTGTCCAAAAAGGCCATGAGGCAAGATGCATGAAAAAACACTTTATGAATTTTAAAGAGTTCTGAGTATATCTTGTCTGACATAAATAAAATACCAAATGAAGAGCTGCATAAGCTTTCTTTGAAATTCATCTTTGAATATTATGAGTCATGATTATTTGGAGCAGGTATTGAAAAGTTCAGGCCTATAAGTTCTCCATTAGAGCAGAGTCTGCTCAATGATCAGAGTCTGACCCAGCTCACTGCTTCCGAGTGGACGGCTATTCATAACCACCTGTAGACCAGAGGAGAAGTACCCCCTCATGGCCAAGGCAGAATATCTATGGAGGCAGGCTGCCACGTCTTTCTCCTGCAGGACCTCTGGTCTCTCCATTAGCAAAGGGTATTTTAGTCACTGTTCAGTATAAAGTTTGGAATATAAAAAATGACTATACTTTCCAAAGTGCCCACATGGTAATCATTGAAAGTCCTCCACTGCCGTCCAGTTGATAGTGACTCTGAGTAACCCGTCAGACCGGGCAGCGCTGTCCCTGGGTGCTTAGGAGACTCTTTCTTTTTGGGCATGGAAAATCTAGCTTTTTCCCTTCGAGTTATTGGTGCTTTAGAACTGTGGACCTTGAGGTTCGCAGCTCCATCCATAACCAGCATGCCACCAGGCCACCAACTTGCCACTAGAGGATGCGACAGAAGTGCCCCATCTTAAATTCCCATTAAAACAAAATTATCTTTAATGTAATCACAGTTTAACACATTAGGTTACATCGATAGATAGACTTGGATTTCAAAAAAAAATATCTGAACTAAAACATAAACACTAGACTTCCCAACTTTAATGGAACAGGTGAAAATTAAATTTCAAAAGTGAGATGTCTCCTTAAATGAACTGCTGACAAACTTTTGGAACACAGTCGTATTCAATTTGGCTTCCCTTCTAATATGGTTTCTTCTGTACGGATTGTTAAAATCTAGTCATCACACACCACAGGTTCAGAATTTTCATTTGTGCTCCAAAATGTCACTAGAAGGGAGTTTGTCCTTACAAACTGCATAAAATTTACAGTAGAATATTTGTGAAAGCAGAATGCTGAAATAGATCTGCTTTGATTCCTTGGTAAAGAGAAAAGAAGGGCAGGATGCTTCAGCTTCTATTTGCCCTGGCATTAGCTCAAGATAAGCCTGAAAATTACTTTTTGGTGTACAAACAGTGTGGTTTCTCCATCAAAAGGTTATTTGTTATAAAAGGGCTTTATTCTGTAAGACATTGGGTACATTCACTTTTTAATTAGAGCTACCAAACTCTGGGCGAGCATAAGGTCAAAATCATGTCTTCTCCCTATACTGTGTTTCCTGATTATAGAATTAATAACAAATACAACAGAACCATTTTCTCTCCCAAGGGAGTCTCTCATGTTAACTGCTCCAAGAAAAAATTAACCATCAACTAATGCCCTGATTCTACCTCTTAATGCCATGGAAGTGTCTTTAAACATGGAATGCAGTAGAGAGAGACTACACGTTTAAAGACTACACGTCTTTAAACATGGAATGCAGTACAGAGAGACTACTCGGTTAGAGTGAGAATGGGATACTGTTGTTACTGTGACTGCTCTTGTACTTCATTTTTATATTTAGTTGGAACTCAGTGAATGAAGGAATAACACAGAAATGGGTAAGTGGATGAGCTCTTAAATGAAACAGGCCATTCTATTTTTCTATGCTCTCCTCAGTGGATGGGTAATAAACACAATATCAATCAAATACAAGTTTTATGCAGTTCTTGAGGTTATTGCTGAGAGGGGTGGAGCACTAGCAAAACTAAGTTACTAAGCATGACCATTTTTACCACTTAATCGTAATGATGCGAGAGAGTATATTTGACATTTAAAACCAGTGAGGTGTTTTTTGTTTTGTTTTGTTTTGTTGAATGCGTATTCTGGTTTCCATGTCTTCCCCCTAATTCTTAAATGTCTCCTTTCATGGAAAAAGTTCAGCAGAACTGAAAACCAAGGACATTTTAATTTAACTTCAAGTCCCAAATACTAGTTTCTAGTCTCCGTCAAAGCAGTTCTAACTCATAGCAATCAAAGAAGAGACCAAAGCCCTGGTCATGCACCACCTGCACAGCTGTTATGCGTTAGCCCATTGTTGCAGCCACTGATGATTAGAAAAACAAAAACAAAACACGTTGATAGAGAAGTTCAAAGTTTGAAGACCAGCCTCTGTGAAAGACACAACTTTGCTCTTTTATAACCCTCCCTTTTTCAGAAAGAGAGCAGCATTTGAGGGACTGGGTATTGGGTTTTACTGTAAAAAACAAAACAAAACAAAACAAAACCAGAGATAGAATGGAATATATAATGAAGAAGGTTGCTTCAGCACAAAGGGAAAGGATAATCCTTCGGAATTGGGATGAAGCTGGAAAGACTTAAAGATGATACCATGAGGGCAAAGAAACATCTCCTTCACTCACCTCAGTTTAAGCTTTAAAGAGGAAGTAGGATGTCCTAACAGAATACAATAAAAATACAGCAGTCGATGGAGAAACTGAAAGTAGTGGAAGCCTCTTTGGGTAGACCACTTCCTACTTTGAAAACATGGGAGACCATATCATAAGTGCACTACAATATTACAAAGCAGCTGTTGCACTGTTGCATGCAGTAGAGGTTTTGAGTTGTAATAAGGTATGAACAAGTTCCCCATGCACAGGACCCCTGCTTCTGTACAACACACAGCAGTTTTTGAGGGTTGAATGATGAGATACAGACATGATTAGAAGCTAGGCAGACCATGACTTTGAGAGTGATACTATTTCAGGACACAGTCAGACTATGAAAAGGGAGAGGGAACCACATCCGACCATCGCTATCTTCGCAGGGGCAGAGAAGTGTGTGTGTGTGGGGGGGGGGGGCGGAATTGAACTCCTCATAAACGCAAGACCCATTCCTAAGAGGCTGAAGTGGCACAAGACTTCATCTGCCTATCCTCTTTTCCAATTCTGCTACTGTCTGTGCTTCCCACAGAACTCTCCACTACTCAGCTGGGTTTGATAATGCATTGCAGTGGCATAGGAATTCACGCCCAACATTATTATGTTCTTTATTGGGGAGGTCTACAGGTTACAGTTTAGGGTCTGAATTGTTCGAGGTACAGTTCTTTGGTCAGGAAAGCCTTTTCTCTTCCATGCGTGCAAGTAGGTCTTCCTCTGACTCTCAGTCTCTTGGCCTAGATCCAGACTTTCTTGGGCAATGTTACAAAGCAGTCCCAAGCACTATTAATAAATGACCAAAGGGTACTTCCTTCCACCATAAATAAGCCTCAGTCTGAAGGCTCTAAGTTCCTGGGTCAGCAAACCAGCTTTCTGTGATTAAATGCCTGGGGTGCCCAATTTGGCAAGTGAGTCTCCTACACCAAGTTAGGCAGCTTTATTGGCTCTCTGGCCCAGGAAGCCCACCACTCCTCTCATGCTCTATTGCTGTCACTCCTTTGCCAGTTCTCTGGTAGTGCAGCCTTCCGTCTTCTGGATCTAGAAGGTTCTCTGAGCAGGTACCTCAGGGTCCAAAGGACATGCTCCAATCCTGATTCTTCTTTTTGCAGAACTGAGAACTAGCTCCTGCTTCTGAGAAGACTTATTTTATACCCAGCAGTTTGATACAACTAATGAATTCCCACATTAGATTTGCAAAATTGTACAATCACAATGAGCCTTGTTCACACTAACTCACAATTGAACCATAGACTCTATGAGCATCTTCCTATGCCTTCTTTTACTCAGAACAAGCCCCCCCCCAGTAAAAACATTGTTTGATGGACATTACAAAAACTTCAAAGTATTAAATGATTTACTGCATTCCACAAGAAAGCAAACAAGCAAAAAGCCTTCCCTCTATTACAACAAGGCACACTTTTAGCTGTAACCTACTGCATCATCTTGGGAGGAAAGCAAAACAAAAGAATATCTTGCTGGTGGGAAAAAGAATGAAATGACCACCTAAACAACACTAACAACAAATATATTGACTTTCCAAGCCACAGATTTTCTCCCAGTCCACCCCCCTTCCTTATTCATTAAAGAAGCAGTATTAGCAGCAAGGTAATGAGTTATAAAAATTAATAGTGCCGTGTTTGAACATATATGGATCATTTGAACACATATGGATGATAGGTAAATTAGAACTCTTAATTACCGACACTCTGCCAAGCCCTGATTCCTTTCTTTGCTGTGAAATTGTACCCCGGTAGTGTGAAAAGTCTTGGGTTAGCAGCTGCATATTTATAGGAAAATATAAGTGGTCCTTTTTGAATAAAACCTCAGTAGTGAACCTATACATGATGTCCCATCCTGAAAAGGAAAATAAACACTGATTTTGCTGAATAACAGAGCCCTGGAGGCAGAGTGGTTATGCATGGGAGGGCTAACCACAAGGTCAGCAATTCAAAACCACCAACCACAAACTACACAAGAAAGAGAAGGCTTGTAACATAAAGAGTTATGATCTCAGAAACTCACACGAGCAATTCCACCCCCTCTTTAGAGTCACCAGGTGAAAAATTGACTTTCTGGCTGTGAGAATTTGGGGATGCTGAATAATTTCAGTGTTACGTATAAATTTTAAACGTTTTATAAAATATCAATGTATTTATACACAAACCATATAAGCAACACACTAATGAAAGTAATTTTGAAATACTGTAATTACTTAAAAAATCATTGTTGGAAAAATGTATATTATTCTAAGAATGGACTACATTTTATAGTAATATTTAGCATAAATGCAGCACTGTTTATTTTGGGGAGAGCATAAAATGAATTTCTTTTCATTCTATTGTTTTATTCTTTTCTGGTTCACTTATTTCTGCTCTAATCTTTAGTATGTCTTTTCTTTTGATGACTTGGGATTTTTTGGGGGGGCATCTCTGCCCTCTGGTGGTCATGGGAGCTACCCAGACTTGCTCCTGGAGAGCCGCTGCTGAATTTGAACCGCCGCAGTCCCGCACTCAACCACTATGCCACTGGGACTCAGTCCTGAATTCTTTTTAAGATAGCTACATTTCAGGGAAAAATATATGTTGGCAAAATTTAATTATAAAATCTTTTCTTTGACTTTCTTCCATGTCCTATATTCCTCTAAAAATTCATTGACAAAATGAGTACAAAAGTAATTCAAATCAATTAAACTTTGTCACTTTCTTTTTAACTGGGAATATGGTTTAAAGATAGTTTTGATACTCTTACCCCAATAATGTATTGGATTTATCTGAATAGTATTCATAAACTACTAAGACAGGGGAACAACAGACTAAATGATAGAGAAATGCAGAATTCAGATTGCTAACCTGAGTAATTAAGAGTTTGGAGTAGAACATACCTAAATAGTCAGAAGTTCTAAAATTCTGTGATTTGGGTTTTCATTGTTGTTTGTTTGTTTTAACCACATTACTCTTTAACAAGTATATGAAAATATTCTCTATACTTGTAAGTTTCATAATACCCCTTATATGATCATACTTCAGTTATTTCAAAAGTCCATCAAAGTCATGTATAAAAGTGCTTAAATCCTTATTCCGTAGGAAGAATTTAAACCTTCAAAGTCAAGAAAGGGCACAGGTAGCCATCTGGTGGCTCTTTGGGGAAATGCATCCGAGTCTTTTCATCATTGTCAACCGCCTCCTCTTTGTCCTGAGAAGTGACTTGTGGGTTTGAACTATTGACCTTACAATTAGTAGCCTAGTAGTTATCCCATACTGACATCAATACATCAACCAGTACATATTTTGAAGTAAATTATTTCTATACTCCTTTAATATTTACAGGATAATAAAGATGATCTAAAACATTTAAAATTCTGTATGCACATTTAGTGATTTTGAAGTTTTTTACTAACAATTGGAGCTTGTACTCTTATACTGTGCCATAGACCTATATCATTCATTCTAAATTATGTCATCATTAAAATTTCAAAATAACTCTTTTAATGTGTCAGTTCCAAATGGACTGAACTGTATACTCATGAGTAAGCTATTTATAATGTACACACACATATGCAGGCTCTCTTCAATTTACAAATGTGTGATTCACAACAACTAAAGTGTGCGCTTCAATATTATGTATATTGACTCTTGAAATAATTGCACTGACGCCTTCAAAAAGACCAAACCAAGGGGCTGAGCCCTGGTGGCACAGTGGTTGTGCGCGGGACTGCGGCCCACTGGAATGGAGGTTCAATTCCAGCAGCGGCTCCACAGGAGCAAAGGTTGGGCCTCCACTCCCACCACCAGAGGGCAGTGCTACCCCCAAAAAAAATTTTTTTAAAAGAAAGATTAAACCAAACTAACTGTCTTCTAGTGTATGTGGACTTAGAGTGGCCTTCCAAGACGGTGTAAAACTGCCCCTGTGAGTTTCTGAAGATGCATATCTTTATGGAACCAGGAAGTCTCGCCCGTCCTCTGAAGAGCCTAAGTCGCTGAAGGTGAATTGCCCAAAGGCAGAGGTCAGATGTATGCCCCCCTTCTTATTCTGACACCACCTGTTCCTTCCACAACACTCTACTTGGGTTTGGCAATCTGCTGCAATTGCCACATAGGATTCACAGGCAAAACTTACAATTTTGAGCATTTATCAGGGACAGTAGGATGCTACCATAAGTCAAATCAGTAAATGCAGTCATCAGTGTACAATAGCAGCTGTCCTCAGCCAGCAGCCACCTCGGGCTCTGTCTTGCTCTCTCTCCCTCTCTCTGATCCTCAGACTCTCAGTCATGTGGTATGATCACTTGGCTTCTGCCTCCATGCATCAGAAAGCCCACCTGCTGTTCCAACTCACTGGGTCACGAGGCAGATTGCAGGGATGCAGTCTCCCTGCTCTGACGCAGAGGGGCTCTTTGCTCTGTCCTATGGTCCCTGATACTTGGCCACAGTGCCTGTGGTCTCCTCAACTGTTTCTTTCGAGGTAAGGATCTTGATCATGTTCCACTTGTAACTCTTCTTTCTTGATGGTTCTGGGAATTCTCCCTCTTTGCTTCTAAGGTTTCTCTCTCTCTCTCTCTCTCTCTCTCTCTCTCTCTCTCTCTCTCTCCCCCCCCCCCCCACCTCCCAAGGGATAACTTTGATGGAATATGGACCATACCCCTAAGGAAACAAAGGATGATAATTTGGTTCACATCTTCTAGGAAGGTGGAGAATCAGAATACATTCCACCTGAATTTTGTCCATTAGCATAAAAGAGAACTCCGACCAAAATGGGATTTTAGCCAAAGGTGTATAGGTTTCCTTCAATATATTTTATATAACTTATGAAGTATCACAAAAGGGATTGTGGCTAGAAGGTCTGTAATAATTGACTACCTCACACCAGGGCTCCTAGCACCAAACCCCACCTACTCACAAATTCCTTCTGACAATCATTTTCACTTGCTATGTCTGCAGATTTTAAATCACTGAAAAGTCCTCAAGCCTTTTTGCTTGTGATACATAACATTAAAAAGTATCTGTGTATTTGTATTTAAGTATTTGATAACATTGTTACATTTTGTTAGAGGATGGGAAATTTTAAAATTAGTAGAGAAAAATTATATATAAAAATTACCAAGAGGTTTTCCTTAATAAAACTTTCAGAAATCATGACTTGTGTTCATCATTTTACAAAACCACCAGAATGCCTCTCACAATATGTTTTTTTAATGTGAATGCTTCAAACCAATGATCTGAAAATAAGTTTGTATAGCAATTATACACTACTTCTCAAAGTGACTTAACTATTAAATGGTATGGTGTCTGGGTTTTGTCCTAAGAAAGTGGTTTAAAAATCAAGTTTGTAATTGAAGTTGACAATGTGAATATTTTTAAACTTAAAAAAAATTATTAAAATATTATTTTATTAAGGGCTCTTATAACTCTTATTACAACCCATACAATTGTTTCAGGCATATTTGTACATATGTTACCATCCTTTTCTAGACATTTGCTTTCTACTGAGCCCTTGGTATCAACTCCTCTTGTTTCCCTCCCTCCATCCACTCTATGACACCTTGATTGATTATAAATTATTATTATTTTCATATCTCACATCAACCACGGTCTCCCTTCTCCCATGGTTTCTGTTGTTCTTTACCCTGGCTGTAAGTGTATGGTTATGTGTTGATCATTGTGATTGGTTTCCTCACCTCTCTATCTCTTTCCCCTGCCCTTCTGGTATCGCTATCCCCCTTCCTGTTCCTGGATTCCATGTGTCATGAGCGCTCATCTCTTATCTATACCTGTGAACATGCTCCAGTCTAGTCTGCAGTGAGAAACAGCACTGAGGTTATGATGGTGGTGCTTGAGGAAGCCCCACGGAATAAGAGAAATATTATGTTTTATTGGTGCTTTACTGTGCCCTGGTTGACTCATCTCTGTAACTCCTCTGTGGGAGATATCCTCTTCTCGAAAGATAAGCTTTGGATCTCATCTCTGACTCCCTTTGTTCTCTACAATGTTTTTGTTTGTTTGTTATGGGTCCTAGGATGACTGTTAATCTGTCTTGTCCTGGTGACACCTCATTATCAGTACAGGCTGATATACTTCTTCCATCTGGGCTTGTTGCTGCTCTGGTGGGTGGCCTTTTGTTTAGCTTCAAGCCTTTACAACACCAGATAGTATATCTTTTAATAGCTGGGCACCATCTGCTTTCTTCAACGCATTTGCTTCTGGACCCATTTTGCTGGGAGGGTAAGCATCCATTTGCTGGGAGGGTAAGAATGCCATTTTGTTACAGCAAAGTATTCTTGCATAGAGGGAGGGAATGAGCAGAGGTTCAAAGTCCATCTGCTACCTCAATGTATTGATATACATATATATATATGTGTGTGTGTGTCAATACCTCTATTTTTATGGATTAATGTACTTACATATGTACACAGTATGCTTATACCTCTATCCATAACCTTGCTTTCTTGGTCCTTTCTCTGTTTCCTTTTATCTTCCTCCTGCCCCACCATCACTTTTCCCCTACTTCTTCCTCTTAGTACTTCCTCCTAGCTAAATTGCTGTATTGCCAACAGCCCCAGGATCTCTATGTCCTCCTCATTTATTTTAATTTCCTAGTTGTTCCCTTGTCTATGGCACTGTTTGCTCACTACATCTTTTCCCTGCCACCTTCTCCCCAAGTCCCTAAGGGACCATCAGTCCTATTGCTTTCTCCTTGAGCTTGCTTCACATGACTGTCTTATATAAGTAGGCAAATCAACAATGGTATAGACCAAACAAAAAGAAAACAGATTGAAAGAGAAAAGGCATGCATAATTCCAGGTCTGTCCCCTGACCTTTATGACTATCTCCCCACTAATCCTGGGGGAATTCTGGAAGCAGCCTCACCCTAGCCTGAAGTCTATTTGGGGGCACATTAGGGTTTCTTGGCTTAGCTTTGCTCCCTTCTTTGTTTATATTCCTTTCTTTGTTTGCCCCATTACAGGGAGTTCAGATCCCTCTACCTTCCTGCCCTGTGTCCCCAGTATTGTCCTCCGTCACATTATGCTCGAGACAGAGACATGCCAGCCCAACAGTACTCTCTGTTCCTTAGCAGCTCCTTACAGAGATGGACTTTGTTTGCCAATGTGGGTTCTAGACCAACTGTCCCTTTCTTGGTTTGCTTCTGTGTGGATGTGGAATGCTGGCCCTTTCCACAACCAGTAGGTTTAATGTTGCTCTCTGTCACACATACTTCTAGCGAGGTGGTCAGTTTGGCCCTGATTAGGACTAGCCCTGCAGCCCCATCGTTTCATGCATTCCTCCATGGGGTTATGTTGCCCACGTAGTTTGGTACACCATGGTGAGGTCTGTATGTACACTCCCAATTCTGTGGAGACATAACCAACCTTTTCCCCCTAGGTGGATTAGTACCCTGTTTCCCCATGCAATCATCTCACTTTTGCCCTCGTCCTAATTTTCTCCTTTTCCCTTCCTCTTTCTTTGTGTTGGATTAACATGTACCTCCGTGGGTTTGGTCTGATTCGCACCTGACTGCCTGTACCTTAACTCATATATTGTAGGATAAGTAGCTTTCCTTCTATACCTACTGTACTGACTATACTTACCAGGGGACTTATGTTGTGCTTGCCCTTTGTTGATTGGTTGACTTTGCTTAGTATAATATCCTCCAACTCTTCCCATGAAATGACATGTTTCAGGTGATCATTCAGTGCTTTTGAGTGATGTGGAGTACTCACTTGTGTGTATGTATCAGAGTGTTCTAACCCAATTGTCTATCAATGGAAGTTGAGGTTGTTTCCATTTTGCAATTGTAAGTTGCATTAAATATTGGTGTGCAGATGACTGGTTGGGTTTTATTTCTTACCTCGTCTGGATATATGCTCAGTAGAGGGGTAGCTCTGGCATAAAGTTCCATTACCTTTAAATAACACCAAATCGCATTCCACAAAGGCTGTACATTTCTACACCACTACCAGCAGTGGAAGACAGTTCCTATCTAGCCACATTTCCTCAACATTTGTTGCTCTTTGGCTTTCTGATTTGGGCTTTGCTCAAGGGTGTTAGGTGGTATTTCATGGTTGTTTTAATTTGTATTTCTCTAATGGTTAATGATGGGGGTCATTTTTTTCATATATTCATTGGCCATACAGATGTCTTAAATGCTTGGTAAAAAATCTCCTGTGAAGCCAACTGGCCCAGGGGACTTTTATGTTGGCAAACCCTTGATAACCTTTTCTATTTTCTTCTATTGCTATGGGCCTTGATGGTTGAGATTCTTGATGTTCATTTTGAACTGCCTAGGGAGGGATTGTTTTTTCAGGATTTGTGTCCATGTCTTCCAATTTGGAAGTACAGTCATTCATAGTTATGTATATTTATTTATCTTTTCGATTTCATTAGGGTCTGTTGCAATTCATCCCTCATTCTTGCTATTGAAATTTATTCCCTCATCTTTTTGGTTAGGCTTGCTAGTTATGTTAGACAGGGTTCTTTAGAGAAACGAAACCAGAGCACTAGTAATTCTCTTTATATATTTATATAGATAGAAGGGTATATGACATAAGAAACAGTTAACTAATATATAAAGCAGTAAAATGGCTCAGTGCAACTCACGTGCATGAGACAACTAGTAGACTAGAAGTCCTTGAAGTCTTGGGGACCACCAAGTAGTCCTCTGTAGAGCAATTCAGTCTATCCAGCCACAAGCAGCAAACAACCAAGCAGGTCAGCAATAGTTAGCCAGATGACAGAGTCCAACAATCCCCAGCTCAAGAGGTGTATATTCCAGAAGCATGGTGAAGCAGGGCTTGAAGGAACCTCAACTCACAGTAACACAGTCCACGGAGTAGGTGTCCCAAGGGTAGTGTAGCTTGGAGATCGTGGCACACGATAAACAAGGCAGCTGGCTGGTCCGAAGATCCAAGAGCAAGAGAGCAAGGGCAGGGATTGCTAAGCCATTACTATCTCCCCCCTTCAATTGATCTTAGGTGTGCTCATTGGCCATGTCGTCTCACAGACCTACCTATTGTCTTTGGCCACGTCCACAGGACAAGCCTACGAGCGGTCTGTAGATTCTGTTTAGTCTTTCTAAGAATGAACTTTTAGGAGTATTCATTTTTCCATAATTTTCTTATTTTCCTTCTCATGAAGCTCAGCTCTTATTATTATTAGATTTCTTTTGTTATTAGTAGGAATGTTCCTTGCCCTAGTTGTATGTTTTGTGCCAGCATGTCACATATCAATCATGAATCTCTCTTTCTTTTTCAGGTGTGCCTGTATTGCTATGAAACTTTCTCTGACACACAGCCTTTGCTGTGTCCATAAATTTTGGTACATCATTTTTTTCATTTTCTGTGTCTAGACACTCAGTCTATACACACTCCTTTGGTAATGGAAAATTATTCATCCTCCAATTGCTTTCTATTGTTTCTTCATTTTCCTTTTGTTGATTTCCCACCTTATGGCACAGTAATCAGAGAGAGAGGTCTGTATGATATCAATGCGCTTAAATTTATGTATATTAGCATTATGCTCTAGAATGTGGTTTACCTTTGAGTATGCACCATGTAGGCTTGAAAAGACTGTGAATTTTTTGTATTTGGATAAAAAGCTCTGTAAATATCTACCAGGTCAAGATATCTAATTGTAGTGTTTTGATCTCTAGTCTCCTTGCTGGGTTCCTTTCCCTGTGATCTATCTATCTCAGAGAGTGATTTATTGAATTTACCCAGTACAATTGTTGAGGCTGATTTCTGTTTTCATTTTTTGAAGTATTTGGTTAATGTATTCAGTGGTCTCTCATTTTGGGATTAGATGCTTGAAAGGCTTACTGGTATTTGCCCACCTTTCCCTTGAGCATTATACAATGCCCCCCCTCTCTTTTCATGGTTTGCACTTTGAGGTTACTTTTATCTGAGATTAGGATTACAACCCTTGCTTCTTTGGAACTGCTGTTTGCTTGGTACACCTTTCTCCAGCATTTGCTTCTCAACCTATTTTTGTCTACAGTCTTGAGATGTGTCTTCTGTAGACAGCAGATTGATGGGTTGTGTTTTCTAAGCCAATCTTCTAGCCTCAGTCTTTTAATGCCAGTCCATTGATATTTAGGGTTATTATCTCCACCTATGGACTCTGTGATGTCATCTTGTACTTTCTGTGTTGTATTTTTCTACCCCCCTTTCATATCAGTGTAGTGTGTGTGTGTGTGTGTGTGTGTGAATCATTCTTGATTTCCATCCTTAAGCCAATGCTATCTTGGGGGCTGTTTTCTTTTTGTTGCCCTCTGTGTAGGCAGTCCCTTATCTATGCTTCATGAGTGCTATTCTATCTGTATTGGGTCAACAAGGATCATTTGTAGGCTGGGGCTTCTTCTGACATATTCATTGAGTTTTCCCTTGTCTGGAAAGAGTCTTACTTCTCCATCTGTCTTGATAGATAATTTGGCTGGGTAGAGTATTCATGGGTTTGCATTATTTTCCTTCAGTTTTTTGGAATATGTTACTCCACTTTTTCCTCTTTCCTCTTCTTCATAGTGTCCACGAAGAGATCTGAGCATATTTTTATTTGGGAAACTTTTTATGTGATTGCTTGTTTTCCTGTAGCTACACCGTGATTTTTCTCCTTTGACTCAAATTGGATAGTTTAACTATTATTAACTGTGTGGCTTCTTCTTGGGATTCTTTCAAGCTGGTGTTCTTTCAATCTCCTGAATTGTCACCTGGTTTTCCTTCATAAAGCTCGTGAAGTTTTTCACCAAGATATCTCTGACTATTGTTGCAGATGATTTCTTTGTTGTGTTTTCCTCCAGCAATTCAATTATTTTGATGTTGTTCCTTTTCATAGCATCAGACATACCTCTTAAGTTTTTTTCAACTTCTCTGATGATCTTACTAGATTTTTGTTCATATTTGTTAAAATCTGCTTGGTTGTCTTCTAGTTCGCCGGTGTGTGGATCTCTGCTTCCAGTTGATTCATGTAGTCCATGAGTCTGCTACTGGTTTTGTTATCTCATACCTAAGCTCTTGTATTTCCCTTTGGTGTGTGAATATTATCTGCTCTATTATTTCGTCCTTTTTCTGCATTGTTTCCCTCACATCCTGTATGACGCCAAGCAGAATTTTGAAAATTTCTTTCTGTGGCAGATCAATGTCAGCTTCTTCTATTTAGGTTCAACACATCTTCTATCATTGCCTTTTTTTTTTCTCCTGCCTTTGCATTGAGACTTTGGAAGATGATTGCTGCTTGCTTTGTGTTGTTTTAGAGGAGCCAGGTGCCATTTTCCAGGGAGTCAAAGAGCTTCATCCTTCCTTGGGAGACTGGTAGAAATGCTTCTTCAAACTGTCTGCAGCTAATAACATTATGGAATTGGCCTAACACCTTATCCTCCAGTGGCTTCACTCTTTCCCCAGTCAACCAGTATTTTGTTACTTGGAGGGCAAGTTAGAATTTCCTCTCGGGGGATGCTGGTTGTGTTGTTGTCGACCCATGGAGATGGTGCTGTACTGGGTAATCTCAAAAGAAGACATGATGATGTAGTCCAAGGCAGCTTGGGGTGCCACAGAGGGTGAGGGGGTAGTGCCTGTTGCAAGGGAAGTGCCACAGAAGGCTGGTGCAGAGCACTGTGAATGGTAGGTGAAATTACTCTCGTCAGGTAAATCACTGCGGAGGTTGTGCAGAGGTTTGCACAGCAGCATGGAATGTTGGCGAATGTTGGCCAAACTTCATTAAGCCATGTGTGCCACAAATGCTGGTAGAAAGAAGCTCCTTCAGTTATGTGTAACCACAGAGGTCAGATAGGAGCTACCCCAGAAAAACAGACAGGAACTTTCTGAGCAGACGTTGGGCAGAATATTTCCTGGTGGAGGGCAAGTGGGATTTCCTCAGCGTTGGTCCATGACGCACGGGGTTAGCCGAGTGGAATGTAGGTGTAAATGTCCTTGTCTAAGGGGAGTGGCCTAGAGATTGGCAGTGGTGTGTGACAGAAAATGACAGAGACAAAGAGGAAAAGTTCCCAAGCCCACCAAGACTGTGGGGCATTGAGGGAAGAGAGGGAAACACAAGTTACAATATAGTTGAGCCCTGATCCCTGACCATAGGGTTGCAAGTGTTTAATCCCTGTCCTGTGCTAGCGGCAACCTGTGACTCATCCTGTGTTGAGATAAAGTCCTTGCACCAGCCCCAAATGATCCCAGCTCTGGATTACGACAAGACAGTAGCTGAGGTCAAACCCTGTCCAGCTTCCACTAAACCCATAGTGAATCTGTGCCTAATTACCTTTATGGTATTCCTCCTGTCATGTGGCAGTATGGAATTTCCCTCTTACTAACACCCCTGGACTGATTTCTCTGGAGTCCCTCTGGTATGTGTTACTCAGCTGACATCTTTCTGGAAGTCCCACAACCCCTACTTTTTTAAAGTTGCCTTTTGATATTATATTTTCTCCCAGTCTTTTATTCTTAGTACTTTTGTCTGTGAGCATAAGATGTATGTCCTGCAGACAACAGTTTGATGTGATGTGTTTTCTAAGCCAATCTGGTAGCCTTTTTTTAAATGTATCAATTGAGACCATTGTCATTTAGAGGTATTATCTCTGTTTGTGGATTCAAGATTGTCATCTTGTGCCTTTTGTGTTGAGCACTTTCCTATCTCCATTAATATTAGTGTTCTCTGTTTGTGTGAGGGTTCCTTCTTGCCTTCTTTTCCCACCGAGACTATATTATCGTGGTAATTGTTATCAGCATGTCAGTTTCTGCCTAGAGTTGCTGTATATTGTGATCTCCTGCCTGTGCTTGGAGGATATTTGTCTTCCAACCATAGTGAGTCAGCAAGAATCTTCCGCATGTTTGGTTTTTTTTAGCTTTTTCTTCTAGTTCTTCTATATTAAAAGATAATTTGCCAGGATAGAGGATTTTGGGGCAGGTATTTTCTTTCTTTTAGCTTTAGGAAGATATTACTCAATTCAACCTCTTCATAGTTTCTGTTGATAGGTCTGAACTTATTCCTATCTGAAAACTATCGTATGTGTGACCATCTTCCTTTCTCTTACTGCTCTTAAAAATCTTCTCTTTTGCCTCAAAGTTGGATAATGTAATTATTATATGCCTTGGTGAATTCTTCCTTGAGTTTAGTCTAATTAGTGTCCCCTCTGCTTCTTGTAGTAGTGTCTAATTCTCATTCATTAAGATGTGGAAGTTTGCTTCCAATAATTCCCTTGGTTTTGTAGCTGTCAACTTTGGCCTGTCTTGTTCAGGCATACCAATTATTCAAATATTGTTCCTTTTTATAGCCTCTGTCTTTGATCTCAGATTTTCTTCTACCTCTTTTATTATCTTGACTGTCTTTCTTGTTTGTTTGGCCTTACCTGATTGTTTGAGATCGCTGATACGATTCTCGGCCTAACTAGCCTTTTTGAGAGATCCATGATCTTATGTGTAGCTTCTATTACCTCATCCATTAATTACTGTTATTCCCTTTAGTGCATGGACTTCATCCCTTCCATCATATACTCCATCTCCTCTATCACTGCATCCCTATTCTGGTTTGCTCCCATCGTCTCCTATATAATTCTAAGCAGCCTTCTGATAATTTCTTTTCATAGCTGATCAACTCCTGAATCTTCTATGAGCATTGTTAGCTCTGCTATTGTATTTGACCTTTCTTATTTTTTTGTTGGGTGTATTGTGGCGTGCTGTTATTTATGTGACAATTTTATTACCTTAGGTGTCATGTATCTGGGAGACCATGGAGCCCCAGGCTCCATTTTCTGTGTGACTGGTAAGGGAGTTTTGGTGATGGGTTGAACTGCTGTGTAGGCACAGTGCCAGGGAAACTGAGTCACCTTTGGCAATAGGAGGGGAGTGGGGCATTCAGAGAGTTGAGTGGGGCTGGTGACTGTATGCCCCTGGGCTGAGTTGATCTGAGCTGTCAGTCCTCAATTTGTAGTCTTTATTTTTAAAGGTACCTATTAGAAGACAATGGTGGGGGAGGGCTTGCTCCCATGGAAGGAGATGCTGAGTGAAGCAGGAGCAACCCCATGCCACTGATGTGGATGCAGTGGAAATCCTCCACAGGGTAGAGGAGTCAGGCATTTGTGGGGACTGATGTGTGTAAGTTCCATGCTGTTCCAATACTGTGTCCTTAATGAGGTTTCACATGAGGCAAAGTCAAAACAAACGTGTTTTGTTACTCCATCTAGAACGTTCAAATAAAATGAAGGGGACTCTAACATTGGGATTGGTCAATTTGTCATATCGGGTATGTATTGGTCTGGGTAGACTAGAGCAACAAATTCATGGACATTCATATGTGGATAAGAGAGAGCTTTATATACAAGAGCAATTGAATATTGAGAAAACATCCCATCCCAGTCTAGATCAAGTCCATAAGTCCAATATTAAAATATTCTCCTGATACCAATCTACAAAGTCCCCTCTGAATCATGAAACACATGAAATGAACTGAATGTAGGAAGCTCACAGTCCAGTGGGTTGGAAGTCATGTCGATCCAGGGGTGCTGTAAGCATCTCAGCACTGGTAGGGATCGCCATGTGGCTTCTCCAGCACCCAGGGTTGCATCATGATATGTTCATGTGGCTTCTCTTCAGGGATGTCTCACAGGGAATCAGCCTTGTAAGTAGAGAGTCTCTAAGGGAAAGAGCCAAGAAAAATGTGTCTCCCACCTCCAGAGAGGAATATACAGAAATTCCTACAATCCTCAGGAGAAGGTTGTGCCCACACAGAGGTCTCATTAGCTATGACCCAAATGACAGGTTAGATTCCATCCTTAATTCTCTTAATTCTCTCAAGTTCACAAATCACACCAGATTATGTAACTACCACAGTGTATAAGAACATCAATTCAGAAACAGGTAGAGTCACAACCTTGTGACTAACAAAAATAAAATAATAACAAAGAAGAGCTACCAGTATAGTACATGCAAGATTGCTGTGTGTAGTGAGGAGACAGCAGAAGCATCGGAGGCCACAGTACTAATGCCATGAGGAAAAATAGAGGGGAAAAACTGAGACCATGAGGCAGAGTGGTGGTTCCTTAGTCCACGGAGAAAACAAACAAACAAAACAAAACAGAAATCCAAGGTCTGAAATATTGAGAAGCTGAGAGAAGAGATATTTGTCTACTCATATGGACAAAAGTGCTTTCTTAGTGTTTTCTTATTCTAACTTGGGATACTTAATAGTTTAACTTCCCTAATAAACCCTCATAGTTGTGAATATTGCCTCTGAATTTTGTTTAACCTTTACAACAGATCTGGAACCCAGCAGAAAAGCAGAGTTTGGGGCAAAGTAGAGAGCTGTGGAAGGAATAGGTGGTGTCAGAATAGGGCAAAGGAAACGGATAATGCAGACAAAGCTGACTTTGACTTTGCAAAGATCGATCCTGAGCTGGTATGAAGTTGTGTTCTCCTCTTTTGTGCAGTGGCAAGTTGAAGTTGGTAATATGTGGTACCCATATCATTTCTTCAACAAATAACGCAGATGAAAAGCTTGTTCAGTATTGATTTCCAATTTACAGTGTTTTCTACTGCCAAATTTCACTAACAATTTTTGAATATGAGCTTTTCATAATGTACACAGAAAGAAGCAGTACACAAAATGTTATTAAAATGAAGACGCAAAGTTAAAAGATAACCAAGATAGTCAAGTAAACATTAATTAACAGTCAACACTAGGGTTCAATTCCAACTTTGGTATCTGTGACAGTTAGGTTTCTTGTCAACTTACGATATGACCTCACATACAGCTGTCAGCTCAATGGTGGGATTATCTGTGAAGCTGCTAAACAATTGTGGGAAGAAGAGCATAGAGCACCACCTGCATAATTTGGTCCCATCCTTGATATCATTGAAGGAAGTTTGATTTGGAGTGTGGCTCATTCTTAATATAGATTAACATGATGAGGAAACTAGCTCACTTCTCTTGGATCTTGATCCTGAATCTGGTTTGAAGACCTATTATGTTGCTCGCACACCCAAAGAGCTATCATCTGACTGCTGACTTTGGATTCATTTGGCCAACCTTACTTTCATTCATCTTTGCATTTACCAGTCTGATGTCTCCCTGTTTCAGCTTTCTTTCCGCCAGCAATCTACAGCTACCGTACTCAGGAGAAGCCTCAAATTTGAACATTAACCTGACTGAACTTTGCCACTTCAACAAAACTGTAAGCCATTTCTTAATATAAGTTTCTTTTTCTATACATACACATACAGGCATAAACTCCTTTTGCCTCTTTAGAGAACCTAGCCTAACACAGTCTGCTACTTTTTAAAACTAGTGACATTTTCAAATAATTCTGGTAAAAGAAGCACATAGCTAAAATGATCAAGACTGTCTTTCCAATTCCTGACTTCTACATTCTATCTTCATCTCCTTAAGTAAATATGTGTGTATACACATACATCTATTTATGAACTATGTATTTATACATATATATGAAAAGATTATGCCAAAAGCACAAGAGAATAAGTAGATAGGTATTTATAGTCAATATGTTACAAAACTAGTCCCGTTGTTTTTATTAAATGTCCTCCTTCATTTCTGATAATCTTCCTTGTATGAAAATCCATTTGATGTGACATAATTTTGTCATGCCTACTCTTTTTATTGTTGTTTGCTGGCTGGTATACTCTTTTTATTTTAATCTACGTGTATCCTTGTATATGACATGCTTCTCTTACACTGATAATTCTACAAATCCTCTTTCCTCCTTCCTCTTTAGGAATGTTGCTTTTTTTTTTAAATTGTGTATCTCTTTATCAGAAGGCCTATTCCTTCATCTTGGCTGCTATTTACAGGTTAGGGGAAATTTAGATAGACATATTAATTGATACTGTAGTATAATTCACAGACATTTCGACAAGAATTTTGACTTTTTAGGAGAGGAAACATTATCTCAAAGGAAATTCAATTTGATTTAGTGTCACAAAAATCTTCCCCAATTTCTTAGTCAAAGGTGTGTAGTTGTCAGGAGATAATGAAAAAGTCTCTGAACAAGGGCTTCATGTTTGGTCAGCAAAAAAGAGAAAGATACTCAAGCAAATGGATTCACATAGTGGCAGCAACAATGGAGTCAGACATAACGAGTGCAAGCATGGCATGAGCACAGGTAGCATCTCCTTCTTTCTGTGAGTTGCAACAAATTCAATTGCTCCTAACACTTGATATTAATATGTGTGTTTCAATTTTTCTGCTTAAACTCTTCTTTATCTATACTCATACTTAGTGTGAATTCTCAATTTTCTCTTTTCCAAATCAAATCTTAGCTTCCATGCAAAATCTAACTAAAGCAATGCTTTGTAATTCCTATATATGACATAATCTTTATATTGATAACTGTTTATGGTTCCATTCTATACAGAGCTCAATTCTTTGTACCCTTATTCTGTTATAGTTTTGTCATTTCATTGCCTGCTTTTTTTCTACAAACACTCCTATATATGCCTTAAATCCTGTATTTCAAAATTCTAGTTGATTGTGACAAACATTTAACTTAAAATAGCTTAAATAGGGCTGGGCCCCAGTGGCATAATGGTTGAGTGTGGGACTGCGGCCAACTGACTTGATGGCTCAAATCCAGAAGCAGCTCTCCAGGAGCAAGGCTGGGCCTCCCACTCCCACCAGAGGGCAGTGATGCCCCCCTCCCCAATAGCTTAAATATAAGAGGAAATTCATTGGGCTCATATAACTCAATGATTGAAAAATATGAGTTGAGCTTATTTCAGTGATAAAAACTAGTTTTAGGATTAAGCAGGGTCAGCATTCCCTCGCAATCTTTCTCTCCTACTTTTTCTCATCACTCACTATAATCATCATTAAACTAGACTTCTATTTTACTTTTTCTTCTTTTCTTTCTTTCTTTTTTGGGTGGGGGTGCATCACTGCCCTCTGGCGGGAGTAGGAGGTCCAGGCTTGCTCCCAGAGAGCTGCCTTTGGATTTGAACCATCAAACCAGTGGGCCACAATCGTTCACACAACCACTGCACCACCAGGGCTCAGCATATCTTAAAGTTTTAAGAGTAAAAACAGATCTATCGGGCTGAGCCCCGGTGGCGTAGTGGTTGTGCGCGGGACTGCGGCCCACTGGGACGGAGGTTCAGTTCCAGCAGTGGGGCTGGGCCTCCTACTCCCACCACCGGAGAGCAGTGATGCCAAAAACAAAACAAAACAAAACAAAAAAACAGATCTATCTTTTACCCTCACCATAGAAATTCAAGCAAAGTTGTTGTTTGGTCTATTTTAGGTTACATGTTTTCCTCCTGGTTGCTTTGATCATTGAATAAAGAACTACCATTAATTAAGTCATTAATGTGTGTCTTTCTTTGCTTGAAAAAAAGGTACTGCTTGAGTACTTTCACTTGCAACTCCATTATGACTTGTGAGAACCCATAAGGTGGGGGTGAAATAAAACCCAAATTTTATAAGTATGTGGTAGTTAAAACTGAGGGTTTGTGGTAATGCAGAATAATGACCCTGAAGTTCACATGCTAAACTTAGAACATGTGCATATATTAGGTTACATAGCACTGCCGATAGAAACTGAAATTCTTAATCATCTAAGTTTAAAATTACCGTGGATTATCTGCCTGGGCACAGATGTAGTGAAAAATAATTAAATTAAAAGCTCTAATTTGGGGGAGAGGAAGACAGTGATGATAGCAGTAAAAGGACTCCGTTGGATCTTTCTGGCATTGAAGGTGGAGAACTCAGATAGCATATAAAAATTAGAAAAAATAAGAAAATAAATTCTATTCCAGACTCTCACAAAAGGAATTAGCTCTGCCAACACAGTGTTGTTAGTCTACTGAAACCCACTTTGGACATCTGCCCTCCAGAATGCTAAGAAAATTAATTTATATCATTTTAAGACACTATATTTATGATAATTTGTTACAGCAGTGTGATAGTTAGGGATTATTTTCCCCCAAGAAATTCTAAGTTTATTCCTGCAAGTTATTATCGAAGGAAATAGCCAAGTTTCTTCTCCCAGGAACTGTTTCAAAGATCCAGTAAGAATGGAACAAGTTATATCCCCCAAACTTTGTGGCAGGTTCCAGGGGGAAATAGTAAGCTCTACACTGATCTGAGATTTTCAAAGGATGCTACAAAAGGCAGAAATGTTCCCAGGAAACAGTTTACATTTCCTCAAGGGATTACCAGACCATCAATTAACATCTGCACAACTCCAGGGCCTGTCAGATCTGTGCCCCCTCCCCCCCAATCCGGTTACAGACTCCAATGCTCATCTAAAGAGTCCTTTCTTGAATTAGGGGTATGCTTAATAATTAACAGATTTTTCAACAGGCCCAGTTTTTTAAAAAATAATGAACAGATTTAAAGATATTTACTGTATCCTACTCCCATCACCTGAGGGCAGTGATGCCTAAAAAAAAAAAAAAAAGATATTTAGGTGAGGGTACCTGTTACCTCCCATGTCTCTTTTAGCAAACTTATATCTCAACAAACTGTACTGTATTTCCAGTGTTGATTAACAATAGCAGGCTCACTCCTTCACATCCCAATATTGTCCTTTTCTGAATCCATCTTAAGTTCTGACACTACTGTAGCTGTTTGATGTACTATTCTTTTTGATATACTACTGTAACTGTTTTAAATATCTTCAGCAATTTTTGCTTGCATGAGATATTAATGATATTGTTTGATAATTTCGACATTTGTTTGTTTCACCTTTCTTTGGAACGAGCCACAGATATTTCAGTAAGTTGGCCAGGTAACTGTCATCTAAATGCCCTGGCATAACTTGAACAATTTTACTAAAAACAGAGATTATTATAAACTTGATTATGCTGGATTGAATTATGGTATAATGTGGTTAGTTGACCTCCCTCTTGACCCAAGATGAATTTGTTTTAGGTTTAAATACTTGTCACTCACTCCGTGACAAAAACGTCTTCTCTGGCTTTTTTTAAAATATTGCTGGTGGTCCTTTATTTTTCACTATTTTTATCTTTGCATCATTATCATTTTCTTCTTTTGGTTTCACTTGGTTTTGTTAGGCTTAGAAATTTATGAAGCACAGAAGCAGTAGATGCAGAGAGACAATAACTGATGCAATGACCAGAACTGATCTAGGAGGGGACAAGGGGGAAGCGGTCGAGGGGGAGGGGGAAAGGCAGAGAGGAGCAAGCAGTGACTATAGGAGGGGGAGAGAGCCCTAAAACAGATTGTGATGTTGTGTATACAGCTCCTTTCATCAGCAACTGAACTATGGAAGTGTATGGTATGTGAGTTCTCCATAGAACTATTAAATTAAAATCAGTGCCCTGGTACAGAGGAGTCAACATCACCAGCTCTACCTCTGTTGGTGAAAGCATCTGAATGGATCATTCATCCCTTCTGGGAGTCTTGCTTTTCCCAATGCTTAAGGCCGCTTGGACTTCTTTTGTTCCACTGGTGGCCATAAAGAAGATTTTAAAATAAGGAAACATGAGTTCTCTTACTTCATTCTTCTCTTCCCATGCTGTTTTGGCTCCAAGTATGTTCAGTCCTTTGGATGGTAGGTGGGGGCCAACTGCAGCAAAGCCAAAGCTTCAATTGATGATGATGACGACGACAAGGCTATTAACACTAGCAGTTGTTAGTATTCACTAGGGCTCCCTATGAGCTAGATGTTGTTTGCGGTGTCTGATGAGTCAGCACTGGGCACATCTCCACCCATGGGGGGGCCATCCATGTGGAGTCAGCGAGTGGGGGAAGGGATTATGTATTGAGGGAGAGGGTCCTGGGAGCGTCTGACACTGAGGGGCAGGAGAGAGAGGGATAGTTAGGTTTTGTGTTAAATTGATTAGTGCAAGCTTCTTACTGGTTTGAAAGTTAGGCTTAATAATCTTCGATGATGTGATTTAACACAATATAATCATAATGTGATCTGCAATGACCAGCCAATCAGCTGTGTGAAAATTGGAGTTCAGTGCAAGCTCTTATTTAAGTCTCCCAGGGCTCTGAGAGGAAGTGTCTTCAGTGAAGTAGCCTACTTCCCATAAAAGTGAACCCTGAGACAAGGATTGCTTGCTTTTCGCTGGGTTTGGATCCTGCCACTTACACATTAACCTCTGGTTCTCTGGACTTGCCCTCTGACCCTGGGAGCCCTCAGTGGCCTGCCATCTGACCTGCCGACCTTCGATTCATGATCTGTCCACTTGGAAGCCTGGCCTGCCGACCTTGGATTCATCAGCCTGTGCAGCTGTCAGCCTGTGATCTCCTTACTGACCTTGGTCCTATCAGCTCCCAAAGTTACTCCACTCAGAAATTTCCACTTCGGCATCTAGATCATAGACGGGGAACTTGCCTGAATTCAGACTGGCCTACTCCCACAACTACATGCAACTTTCTCTTGATGTAAATTTGTGTGTGTGTCTGCATGTGTGTGTCTGTGTGTGTGTATGCACACACATGCACATCTGTCTGATTTTGCTTTTCCAGAGTAGTCAGCTTAAGACCAACAGCAGTAAGAAAATTACTAGATTTTTATCTTTGTTTGCTTGCGTGCTTTCTGTTTGTGGTTTTATGATTTTCTTATGTGAAACTCAGGGTAGGTAAATCTATAGAGACAGTAACTGGATTGATAATTACCCAGGGAAATGGTGGGGAAGTTCTGGAGAAAACGGATAGCTATCAATAATGTGTATGAGAAGAAGATATTCTTAAACTGATTTTGGTGAATATTGCACAGCTCTTCTTAATATGATTAAACAATTAAATTATATGATATGTGAAGAGTATGCCAATAAGACTATTGTAATTAGCTAATATTTTAAAATAAAATAATACATGTGATTGAACAATATCCAGGAAATCAGAAGGAATGCTAGGCAAAGGAAAACCACTGTAATCTCAACAGCAGGAAATATAGCTTATACTCCTTTTATGTGCTTGATCACGTATCAATAGTCTGAACAGAAACAGTGGTTTCATAGGTAATCTGATTAGAGGAAATGTCTGTGGACTGAAATGCTTAAAACTACACAGCTTAAATATCTATTCTTAATAAGATATGGTTTTATCTTAATTAGGTGGAGTAGCCTTACTAAATAAATTTATTTTATCTAGTTTAGGAGGCTCAAAGTTCAAATTGAGGTACCCAACTCTAGGGAAAGAAACTCCCTCTCTCTAAATTCTGGAGGAAGATCTTTGTCTCTTTTATGCTTATGTTTCTGTCTTTGTGTGATTTACAATCTATCTTCTTTCATCTCTGCTTTCTTCTTTGTGCTAAATGTGTTTTATATCTCAAAGGTGATTGATTTAAGACACATCCTACACTTATATGCTCTCATTAATGTAACAATAAAAACATTTTCCCTAAATGGGATTATATCCAAAATATAAATGTGTTCTTTTGACTTAATTCCCACAGAATGTTCTCATAGGGTTAAATTATCATAAGGAATGAACCACTGACCTACCTTCTGAAAGGGTAAGGAATGCACTAATGAAGGTCTTCCAGAAGTTCCATGACTAAGATTGACAACATGCATTGTGGTTCAGGAGTGAGGAGTGGGGGTTGGGAGACATGAAACGACTCTGCTGATAGCAGTTTTCTTTTGTTTTGTCTTTAAGGTTTATAATTATATTTGGACTGAATTGAAATGATGTTGCCTTCATATTGTGATGGCTACAATTATTGTGCCAACCTGGCCAAGACATACATGTTGGATTAATAAGGTTGCAGCTTAATTGAAGAGCAAAAAGATAAATGACTTGGCCAGTCTCAAGTATTGCTGGTCTCTTGCTCTCTAATGATTGGACCAGTGTGTGTGGCTACCTTAGATAGTTCTCTGCCTCAATTTGGCCTCAATTTGCAAGCTACAATAACTCAGGGTTACTCAACCCATGGACCATATCACTAAAGTTTGAGGTTCCTTTGAGGCCTGCTTTGCCACAGAGACCATATGATTCAACTTACCCAATGGTGCTTGAGGTGTCAGTTGTAAATTAAGATGTAATGTGGAATCTTTGGCAAACTCTTACTGGTGAATCAAAGTATCAGTCATTGGGATTTGGTAGTAAAAGTTTTTCCATCCTCTGCAGACAACTATTCCCCCTTTGAAAAATAGATGTTGGCCTGTTTGTGGCCCTGGGTGAAGACTGAATATCTTGCCAAGGGCTACCAATCACCATGAGGCCTTAGCTGGCCACCATGAACTGAATTTGTCTGACCCACAAAATAATAAAGGTGGACATACACAGCACCATTTCATTGTTAAATGGAAGTGGTATATACAAGACAGGGCCAAAGTGGGACCTAAAGTTACAAGTAAGCTTCACGAAGAAGTGGCCCAAATGCCCACAGTGTCCACTCCTGCCAAGGTACCTTCCTTCTCCTAGTCTGTGCCTATGGCTTCCTGGGGAGTTCCTTATGATAATTTATCTGAAAAACAAAAAAGGCATGCCTGGTTTATGGATGACTCTGCACAATATGCAGGTGCCTTGTGTAAGTGGATAGCAGCAGCAGTATAACCGCTTTCTTGGCTCTCCCTAAAGCACCAGTTCTCAACCTGTGAATCATAACACCTTTGGAGGTCTAATGACCCTGTCACAGGGGTCTCCCAATTCATAACCGAAGCAAAATTACAGTTATGAAATAGCACCGAAAATAATGTTGTGGTTGGGGGTCACCACAACATGAGGAACTGTAGTAAAAGGTCACGGCATTAGGAAGGCTCAGAACCACTATCTTAAAAGACAGTAGTGAATGAAAATACTCCCAATGGGCAGAACTTCAACCAGTCCACCTGGACATTCAGTTTACCTACAAGGGAAATGGCCAAGTGGAAGATTGCATACTGACTCACAGGCTGAGGCTAATGGCTTGGATGGATACTCAAGGAACTGGAGGGAACATGAATGGAAAATTGGTGACAATTTGGTGTGGGAAAGAGGTATGTGGACCCCTCTGAATGGACCAAAAAAATAAAGATAATCGCATCACATGTGAAAACTCACCAAAAGATTACCTCTGAAGAGGAAGACTTTAACAATCAGGTGGATAAGATGACACACAATGTGAAAATTAGTCTTACTCTTTCCTCTGCCACTCCTGTTATTGCTCAATGGGCACATGAACAAAGTAGACATGGTGGCAGGGATTGAGGTTATGCATGGGCACAAGAACATGGATTTCTACTCAGCAAGGCTGACTTGGCCTCTGCTCTGCTGAGTGCCCCATCTGCCAGCAGCAGAAAACAATATTAGTCCAAGATATGGAACCATTCCTTGGGGAGATCAACTAGCAACTTAGTGGCAGGTTGAGTACATAGGACCACTTCCATCATGGAGGGGGCGGTGCTTAGTTCTAACTGAATACTTACTCTGGATACGGGTTTGCCTTCCCTGCACGCAATGCTTCTGCTCAGATTACCATTTGTGGACTTACAGAATACCTCATCCAACAGCATGGCATCCCACATAACATTGCTTCACATCAAGAAACTCACTTTGTAGCAAATGAAGTGTGGCAATGGGCCCATGACCATGGAAGCCATGGTCATATCATGTTCCTCATCATCCTGAAGCAGCTGGCTTGATAAAATGATGGAATGGCCTCCTAAAGACAATTATGGCACAAACTAGGTGGCAACAATTTGTGGGACTGGGGCAGTGTTCTCCAGGGAGCTGTATGTGTTCAGAATTCATGGGCCCAGGAACCAAGGGGTGAAACTGGAGTGGCACCACTCACTATTGCTCCTGGTGATCCACTTGCAGTATTTTTGCTTCCTGTCCCAGCAACCCTATGTGCTTCAGGCCTGGAGGTCCTAGTCCCAAATGAAGGAAGGAATGCTCCCACCCAGAAACACACAACAGATTTCATTGAAGTGGCATCTGAGAATGCCTTCTGGCCACTTTGGGTTTCTCATGCCTTTGAATCAATATTTCAGGAAGGGTGACACTGTACTGAGTGGTGTGATTGATCCTGATTACCAAGGAGTAATTGGACTGGTGCTACATAATGGAGGTAAAGAAGAATATTTCTGGAATCCAGGAGATCCTGTAGGTCATATCTTAGTACTACCATGCCCTGTGATTAAAGTAAAGGATAAATTACAGCAACCTAATCCTGGCAGGGTATCTAATGACCCAGACCCCTCAGGAAAGAAGTTCTGGGTCACCCCACTACACACAAAAAAAGCACAGTCACCGGAGGTACTTTCTGAGGACAAAGGTAATACAGAATGGATAGTAGAAGAACGTAGTTTTACTTATCAGTTACAACCACTTGCAAAAGCAACGTTTATGATTGCCAGTTTATTTTCTTTATATGTGCTTATTGAATATCTTTCCTTTGTTCATGCATGATGTATCAGATACAATTAGACCCAGTGTTTTTTCATTTACATGTAGAATAGATATTTGCTATTAAGTATAATTATGATTTCATTAATGTTTGGAAATTATATAAGACTAAAAAGTTGTGTACAGTTACTAAGTTGACAAGGGATGGATTGTGATAGGTATGTTTATTGTGCCAACGTGGCCAATAGACACATGTAGGATTAATAAGATTGCAGTTTAATGGAAGAGCAAAGAGATAAATGACTCAGCCACAGTCAAGCCTTGCCTATCTCTTGCTCACTGATGATTAGACCAGTGTGCAGCTGCCTTAGTTAGTTCTCTGCCTCAACTTGATAAACTATCTGTGGGATACCCAACCCAAGGACCATGTCACTATAGCTTGAGGTTCCTTCGAGACCTGATTTGCCATACTACTGTTGTATACATCACTTGAACTGGGGACTGTCATGCACTATTGGTGACCCACCCTGCTGTTTGATGCCTATGGTCACCTGGAAAACTCAGTTCTCTGCTTCCTTGCCTTGCACTCAATAGGTCTAATTAGTTGATGGACTGCCAGTATATTAACTATCTCATGGAAGTGTCTTAAACTGAGCTCTCCATACTGCTCTGTGGACTAATTAGCTGTTTATTTCATTGTTCTATCATCTATCTATCTATCTATCTATCTATCTATCTATCTATCTATCTATCTATCATCAATCATCAATCTTATCTAGCTAGCTAGCTAGCTAGCTAGCTTCTATATATCTATCTAATCATAAGTGCCCTGGTTTTGTTTTCTCTGGAGAACTCTAATACACCTATATTTTAGTGAAATCCACACTGATGCTAGTGTTTAAAAATTGAAGAGGACAGACTATCCAGAGAGTGGAAAAAAGAGATTCAATTCAAAACAACTAACAATAAGAATGTTTCAACCTGTAAGACAAAAATAGGAAAATAAATTAAGTTTGCAGGTTGAAATGACTTATTTTTTCTCTGTTTTTCCAAATCTTATCCATAACATCAGGAATAATGTATGTTTCTTTTTTATCTTCTGGAATTTTGTCAGAAACTTCTTTCCCTGATCCTACTTAGCCTCATTTGTACACTGCCACAAAGTAAAAAGCATATCATTGATTAGAAATCCCAGAAAAATGGAACGCTTCTTTTGAGTTGGTCATTATAAATTTGTCTAGTACTGATCCTTAATCACCACTTGGAATATGTTTTGGTTGCTCCAACTAATGTCCAGTTTTTTCTATGGATAAAGAGATGTCTTATACTACTATTTAAATCTATATAAGCCCTGGTAGTGTCATAGTTGGGCTTCAATCTACCTGGTCTGTAATGAGAAACCAACAGCAGCTTGGTGAGAGGAAGACTGGGTGGAAGAGTTTACAAGAAGACTCTTGTAAACAGCCTCAGGAACCAATAGGGGCCACTGTGAGTCAGTATTGACTTGATGATAGTGAGGGAAAGACCAGTTTGGGGTATTACTGGCCATTGTTCTGAGCACATATCCCCTCAGCAAATGTAGGCAGACAATAAACAATAGAATGTTAAGAACTCCCAGTATCTTGCTGATGCTGTGGAAGTAATAATGTTCAAAAGTTTGAAATATTTTAATTTTGAAAGAAGCATAGCATCTCCAAAGTGTGCATTCTTGAATCTACTTTTACCATCTTTCTTGAGGACTGACGAAGAGATCTATGAAAATCAAGACACTGTGTTTTCAATAGATAAGGAAATCAAGGTCATCTGGACGTTAAGACCAGGGATAGAGGGGAAGCATCAACTCCCATAAATGTACTCTCAAAATAGCCAAGGCATTGAGGATTTCTCTTCTTAGAATCCTTTCGAGAAAGTAGCAGGCTATAAATAATAGAAAATAAAAGCATTCTTTCAAAACATGACCAAAGTCTACCTGGTCTTTTCCTGTCTTAACTGAGATACAACAAAGGGTCTATGTATTTTCCTGAGAATACATGTCTGTGAGAGTCTATTTATAATTTAAATATTTTTCCAGGGTCCATGAAAGTGATAAGACATAGAAAGTGGCCCAGATTATTGGGACTAGACTTGCAGAATAGACACTGGGACCTAGTTATGTACCTGTATGGTTCCAGTTTAGCTAGTCAACCTGCATTGGAGTGAAAGGTGGGGTACAGCTTTTCTTTGTTAAAAACCTAAACCTACTTCTTGATCCTACTAGTGCACTGGTTTTAGGGTACAGTGACCCCTTTTCTGGGTGAATCCTGGCACCCATGGTTTCTTGAAAGGAGTAAAGGTGGCCGCAACACAGAGACAGAATAAACAAGTAGGAGGAGGCGGCTCAGCAAGTTTGTTGAGGAGTAAAAGTCAGGCTGCTCTGGGGACAGAACCCCTGAGGGTCTACACTAGGGAAAGGGTGAAAATGTGAGACTCAACCCAGAGCTGGCTGCTCCTTTTTCTGTGTCCAGCAGGGTTGTCGACCTCAGGGCTGAGGTGCTTTCTTTTCTAAGTGGTGGTTGTGGTGGTTGGCCCTGCTTGTCTGGGACCAAAGCAGTGGTCCCTAGTTGGCTGAGACCCACTTATGACCTCACTTATCAAGGTCTTGGGTGGTCAGTCTAATGGTCTCAGACAACACCCCCCCCCCCTTTCTAGTATGCTGCAACTCATCCGTTAGATGGGTCAGGCTGCTTTTCCTTTCCTTGTCACTGGTATCATAATTATCTTGTGAGACTATAGCCTAAATACCATGGCTTTACTGAAAAGAAATTCGAGGTTAGAAATCAGGATGCAGGTTGTAGGAGATGGTTTCTCTGACAGCTCTGGGGGAAGGGACTTGTCTCTTCCTTTGGCTTATTGGTAAATTTCACAAAGCATGTCATCTCTATAACCCATATCTGCTCTTTTGCTTGCTTGGACAGCTCTTTAATATTTTAAAATTGACATCCTTGACTAATAGTGTCTATTCACATAGCACAGAGAAATTTCCAAATGGGATTCCCACCACTGCCCCAAACTCAATGCTGTTGATTCTGACTCATTGCCACCCTGTAGGACAGGGTAGACCTGCCTCTGTGGCTTCACTCCAGAGTTTAGGATTTATAGCACATTTTGAGGAAAGACAATTCAAATTACCTGGTTAATTTTCCTATAATTGCATACCTTTTCTGAGCAAGTTCATTTTTGTATTATAACCAAATATCTTTGACAGGCATAAAATTTTCAGTCAGGTCATACAGTTATTCTGACTATATAATGCCCCTGTAAAAGAAACTTTAAACATTAAGAAAAAAGGTCGTATTTGCAATTCAAAATATAGAGAATGAAGAACAAAATAAAATGATCTTATAAGAGAGCAAACATGGGTTTACTAGTGACACATAAATGTTTAGTAGCTTTATATGTATAATTAATATTTCCTGTGCTGAACTTCATATCTAATTTAGAAGTATCATAGCTCTTGTGGCTTAAAAGTGACTTTCAGTTCTCCTTGACCTCTATGAAAGCACAAGTACTTTGGCTGAAATATAGTGATTGGACAAATCTGATCATTATCAGAATGATGGAAAGACCCAGAATTCCTATGGCCAATAGGGAATGGAGACAGATAAAAGAGGTGGTGTGTATCAGCCTGTGGACTTGAGGCAGAAATCAATCAAAATGTCACAAGTGTCAGCTAAGTTGTCCTTGTACACCTGATGGGTTATGTCAGTAGCTCAGTGTGTTAGGCCAGGTTGACTAGAGACAAAAAAATCCAGTGACATGCATATATGCACAAGAAAGAGCTTTACCTCAAGAACTAATTATATATTGAGACACTATCCCAGCCCAGGCAAACTCAAGTCCTTAAGTCTGATTCTAGTCTCTAAGGCCCTCTTCAAACTTGCAGAGCTACATGCAATGACACAGAATATAGAAACATCATCAGCTAGTGGGCATATCTCCTGGATTCTGACGAGCAACCACAGTTCACCAGCAGGAAGATGAAGGCATAGAAAGAAGGGGTTGTTACCAGAGCCCTCCTTATGAGAAAGCCACATTCACAAGGAAGTACCTTCATGCTATGACCTAGTTGGCATTTTACATAGCACCTCTACATTTTTATTTATCTTTTAGTTGACATGGAATGACATGACTATCACACTCAGAGAAGAACTGCAGTCAGGTTCAAGGACCAACAACCTAGCAAGAGCAGGATGAACCAAGGCCCTTCCAACACTACGTACCTCTCTCTCAGAAGAAGCAAGCAAAACCAGGAACACTGTCTTACATGATGTTTGGCATTAAGAGAGTCAGTGAGAATTTTGATGAGTTGAAGTAAAAAGGATGGAAAGTTATTCAAAATTGACTAAGATTAACCAGAATTGACTAAGGTTAATTGGAAACAGGGAGAGTTGGAAACTTAAAATAGACATTAAGTTCAATATTGAAAAGTAAAGTTACACTTCCAGTACAACTGGTTTAGTGAACTAAGAGTCATATTTAATTAACTTGAAATGTGAAGTTGTTTCAAGGGAACAGACCATTGTGGGAGTTGCTCCAAGATTTAAATTTTACCGAACTTTGAGATTTTCTATTATTCTGGAAAGTGACTCAGGAAGGCAGTGAGTTGAGGAAAAGCAGATGGCAGTGTTTCAATCCAGGGGCCTAATCCTTTCAAATTGCACAAGCAGACATTCCCAGACCTGCATGAGTTGTTGACAATAAGATATAGCAATCTAGCAACGGGCCCATTGGCATCAGGATTGAATATGCCTCATGGGAGAAAATAGATGTTGATGAATGTGGGTCCTTAATTCAATATTATCACTAAATCCCTAAGTTTTGAGGGAGGTAATGAAAACATTTCCCCAAAAAATGTATACTAAAAAGAAGAGAGGAAAATAAAGTAGGGTAAGGTAACTCAAACATTGGGGGTCTGTATTAGTATAGGATGCTTATAGAAACAAATTCATAGACATGCATATGTGTATAAGACAGAATTTTATATAAAAATAGTTGTATATTGAGAAAACATCCCACCCCAGTGCAGATCACATCCATAAATCAGATATTAGTCTTTATGTACGATACCAATACATAAATCCCGCTTCAGACTCACAAAAAACTTGCAATAATGCCAAATTCAGGAATATCACAGACCATTGGATGGAAGGTTTTGTGGAACCAGTGGTAGTGAAAACATCTCTGGCCTGGCAGGTGTCTCCACATAGTTCCTCCAGCTCTGGTGCTCTAGTGTCAGCAGAAAGCTGAAGGATCGAGAGAGAGAGAGAGAGAGAGAGAGAGAGAGAGAGAGAGAGAGAGAGAGAGAGAGAATTTGGCTTCCAGTGAGCTATTTATTTCCAAATTCTTCCATGGTACTCTAAATGAGATCATCAAGCTGTAACTTGATTGACAGCACATTATGTAACTACCACAGGATACATAGATGGGCATAAGTGGCTATGGTCTGTGAACTCCTCTGGTCTTAATGGTGATCAGAAAATTAGTAACACCTGCCCTCTCTTATGTTTTCTGGGTGCTGCAAATGGCTGATCCATAGAACACTAATCAATACAGCCAGTGAGCAACATAGAGAGCTATAGATTAAGCAGAGAGGGAATGAGCAATAAAGAAGAAGCAACTCTGCTATAAAGTTAATAAAGTGTAACCACAATGACTGCAGCAAAACCTATAGGTGCTGCTCCTACTTAGTACGAAACACCTCACAGAAGTCTTTTTATTTTTTTTTAATTTAAAGGGCTATGACCAGGGTCTCTTGGAACAATCCAGTTAAGTGGCATAATACTATTTTTAAAAGTTCTATTCTAGATCCCAGTTCAGCGCACAGTGTGTCTGGTCTTAAAAACTCACCAGCAGCGATTCAATGTACATAAGTGGTCTATATTATTTTTCTGAGAGGCGATGATGAAGATCCCAAGAATCAGAGAAGCAACTGGCATGTAGAATGAATATACTCTAACACCCTTGAATACTTTTATAATTCCTATTTATGAAAGTCAGATTTGTAAGTGAATGTACTTAACCCCCGTGGGTCTGCCTATGGCAGTAGGTTCCATGTGGCAGCACTAAATTCGTGAAAACAAGGTAGGTGTGGTTACTAAAAACAGCAAAATCAGAGCAGTAATCAGAGAGGCAGTGAAAAAGAGGGAGAGCCTTGACAAGAAGGACTGGCACTGTGGCTATGACAATGTGCTTACTCACAAGAACAATAGTGACAATGGCTCCGAACCAGGCAGTGTGTTGTTCAGTTGTGCACAGGATCACAAGTAGGCACAGCTGACTCATGGCCCCTAACAACAATGGCAACAATTAGGAAAAAAGAACTCGCTGGATTTTTTGCTTTGGTTACTTAGACAAGGTGGCCCTAAGACTAAAAGAGAAATCTACTAAATATTTACTGTATCCATACAAGCTAAAGAATTTTGAAACCCCCAAATCATCATAGCTCCTCAATCAATTCCAGATTTGAGCCAGTTTATAAACCCACAGCTCTTTGTACGTGGAGGCCACGTGCCTTTCAGGAAGGACTCCAATACACTGCTTAAATACGTTGTTTCTCTTTCTCACTCTCTTCCTAAGAGGGATTGAGAGACTTTGACAAGTATTACTCATGGAAAAAAGAAATAATCAGACTCTTAAAATATTAATTGACCCTAGCTCTGAATTAACACTAATTTCAGGAGACTCAAATGTCCTTGTTCCATGAGTCAGAGTTGAGGATATAGAGGTCAAGTTATCAAAGAAGTCTTAGCTCAGAGAGATCTCACAGGGGGTCCTCAAAACCATCCTGCAGTGGTTCCCCCAGTTCCAGAGTGAATAATTGAATAGACATGCCCAGGAATTGGAAGAGTTCCCATATTGGATCGCTAACAGGTAGAGTAAGGGGTATTACTTGAGGAAAAGCTAAGTGGAAGCTATTAAAACAGCTTTTGCCTATGAAAATAGTCAATGAGATCAGTATCACATTCCTGGAGGGATTGTACCAATTAATGCTGCTCTCAAGGATGTGAACGATGCATTGTTAGTGATTCCCACCAGGTGTCCATGAAACTCACCTGGTGGACTCACAATTATGCATTGAGCTGTTAACCATAAGGCAGCAGTTGAAAATCACCAGCCTCTCCTCAGTAGAAAGATAGAACTTCTTGTTCATGGAAAGAGTTACCGTCTCAAAACAGGAGAAGTTCTGCTCTATCGTATCAGGTTGCTGGGTGTCAGCACTGACCCAATGGCAGTGGATAAGTGACCATTTGGACTATGAGAAACAACAGCACACAGGAACAATCTTGGGGGATGACAACGGATTGGGGGGTCATGTGCTGCTGTTAATTTCATGATTGAGATGTAGGGGTGGAGTCTAGCCTGTTCATCTGGAGATCACCATTGAATAGCCAATGAGGCCTCCGTGTGGGCAAGGCTTTCTCCTGCGGCTTCTGGGAACTTGCGATATTTTCCTCATAAAGATGAGAAGTTATCTTCCCCAGTTGTTGGAAGTTAGTCTCAGAGACGATGAATCACGGACAAGGCAAGATGGCAGTGTCTGAGGAGCCCGAGGAGAAGCCACACAGCTTTGCCCTGATGCAGCCAGACTTCTGAAGCTGAAGAGGCCACATGGGGACCCCTGTCAGCAATGAGTTGCTTCTGTTGATGGACCCTGAGCCCTGGAAGCAAGGAGCCATGGGGAAACCACTGCCAGTGCTGGGATTCTGAACCCACTGACCTGTGACTTCATGAGTTGGAAGGAGACATTATAGACTAGTATCAAGCATATAGATTAATATCAGACTTATGACTTTGAACTGGACTGAGTTGGGATGCTTTCTCAGTGTTCCATTCCTTTTGTATATAAACCATTCTCTTATATCCATATGTGTGTCTATAAATTTGTTCCTGTAGTCTACCTGGACTACCACAATGCACTACCTTAAACTTCAGCAAGTGATGACTCCAGTTGCAGTTTCTCTTTCAGATGCAAGTTAATTGCATGAATAAAATATTATACATTCTGGTTCATATGCAGCTATTGATTTGGCCAGTGTCTTTTCCTTTAATTTTAACCTTGAAGGATGGCCTGAAGCAGTTTGCCTTCTGCCAGCAAGGTAAGCAACATACTTCCATTGTCTGGCCTCAAAGATATATTAAATTTTCAGTACTGTGTTATAATTTAGATCATAGGTATCTCAATGTTAGTTCCTTTCCAATGTCATGGTCCATTACATTGGTGATGTTATGAGGTTTTTAAAATCTTTTTATTAGGGGCTCACACATCTCTGATCATAACCCATCCATTGTGTCAAGCACATTTGCACATTTGTTGTCATCATCATTCTCAAAACATTTGATTTCTACTTGAGCCCTTGGTACCAACTCCATTTTATCCCCTCCCTCCCTGCTCCACCCTTCCACAAGAACCCTTGAGAGTTTATAAATTATTATTATTTTGTTGCATCTTACACTGTCTGACATCTCCCTTCGTCCAATTTTTTGTTGTACATCTCCCAGAAAGGAGGTTATATGTAGATCCTTGTAATTGATTCCCCCTCTCTACCCCACTTTTTTTTCACCCTCCATTATCACCATTCCCACGACTGGTGCTGAAGGGATCATCTGTCCTAGATTCCTGGTGTTTCCAGTTCTTATCTTACCAGTGTACATTCTATGCTCTGATAGGCGGATTTGTAGGGTAGAATTGGGATCATGATAGTGAGGGGAAGAAGCATTTAAGAACTAGAGGAAAGTTGCATGCTCCGTCATTGCTACACTGCACCCTGACTGGCTTATCTCCTCCTCGTTGCCCTTTTGTAAGGGGATGTTCCAGAGGCTACATATGAGCTTTGGGTCTCAAATCGCTACTCCTGCCATGCACAAGGATGATCTCTTCAATACCTCATGGTTACACAGGCTGGTGTGCTTCTGCCATGTGAACTTTGTTGCTTCTGATCTGGATGACTACTTGTTTACCTTCAAGCCTTTTTTTCTTTGTTTGTTTGTTTGTTTTTTCAGGCATCACCGCCTCTGGTGGTTATGGGGCGCAACCCAATGCTGCTCCTGAAAACCGCTGCTGAATTTGAACCACCAAGCCCGCAGGCCACAGTCCCGTACTCGGCCACTTACACGACCAGGGCTCAGCCCTTTTATTTTTTTGAACCTTCAAGCCTCTAAGACCCCAGATACTATATCTTTTGATAGCCAGGCATCATCAGCTTTCTTCACCACATTTGCTTACGTACCTGCTTTGTCTTTGGCAATTGTGTTGAGAAGGTGGGAACCATAGAATGCCCATTTAATAGAAAAAAAGTGGTTTTGCATTGAGGGAGTACTTGAGTGGAGGCCCAGTGTCCATCTGCCACCTTACTACTAAATCTATAAATATATGCACATAGATTTATTTCCCCATCATCATATATAAATGTATTAACATATGTACATGAGATGCCTGTATTTAAACCTCTCTGAATGCCCTTTGCCTCCTAGTTCATTCCTCTATTTCCCTTTACTTCTCTCTTGTCCCACTATCATCCTCAGCCTTCATTTGGGTTTCAGCAATTTCTCTGGCTTACTTTACCCTTGCTCAAGTTCTACCAGGCCTCTTACACCCTCCTCATCACTTTTTGTTTATTTTGGATCATATATTGTTCCTTTGACTTTGTGAACACCACTTCCTTCACCATTTCCTTTATGTTGATTTTACTTAATAAAGAAAAAATAGCAGCAACTCTACTCTTACCAGTAAGACATGTGTGTCCTAGTGGGTGAGAACTTAGTTCAATAGAAGTTAGGTACCTTCTTACACACTGAAATTTATAGGGATCCATTGGTGTGAGTTATGTCCAGCTATTCCTTCTAAAGTATAAGCTATTGTATCTGATCCATCCCACCCACAACTGAAAATGAGGCACAGTGCCTGCTGGATCTCCTTAGATTTTAGAGTGCTCATTTGTGTGTTGCTCTAATCTACTTGTCAAGTGGATTGAAAATGTGTTAGCTTTGAGTGGAGTCCAGAACAATATAAAGATCTACAGCAGGTTGAGGCTGCTGTCCAATTAAGGCTGCCACCTTGGCTATATGATCCTGTTGATTCAATGATGTTCGAAGTGTCAGTAGTAGAAAGATATCATTTGGGGTCTTTGGTTCTATTGCTAAAGCCTCTATTTCTGAAGCAGGGCACAGAACCCTAAGGAGGATTTTGAAGCAAAGCCCGACTATCCTTTGCAGACAACCGCTCCCCTTTGGGAAAATAACCTTTGGCTTGTTATAGGGCCTTAGAAGTATAATTCTGAAATGACCACCAAATTTCCATGTAACTTGAGCTGCATATGATGAGCTGAGTGTTGTCTGATGCACAGTCATAGAATTAGATATGCACAACCCTACTCTAACTTCAAATGGAAGTGGTGTTACAAGATCAGGCTCAAGCAGGACCTCAAGGAACAAGTAAGTTGCATGAAGAAGTGGTCCAAATGCCCACTGTTTCATTCCTGTCCCATTATCTTCCCTTTCCCAGCCTGTACCAATGGCCTCATGGGGAGGTCAGTTAGCAGAGGAAGAGAAAATCCATGCTAGGATTACAGATGGCTTTGCATATGCAGGCATTGCTCAAAAGTGGACAATGAGCATTCCTACTCCTTCCTGGGAACTCCTTGAAGGATAATGGTGAAGGAAAATCCCCTGAATGGGTAACACAAGAATCAATACTTCACTTGGATGTTCCCATTTTTGTCTGATTCATAGGTACTGGCCAATAATGTGTGTGGTAAAGAACATGGAGGCATATGTTAGCCTGGGCTTTCTAGAAAAATATTCACATCAAGAAAACAATTCATATCAAGAAAGTGTCCCATGTGCAGCCATAGAACCAGCAAGTAAGGCCATTCCAACTCAAATCTGCGGCACCAAGTCTGTCTTCCTGACAAACAAAGCTCCTGGAGCTAAGAACCCAGAATATGAAAGAAGAGGTGGGAAGACAACCGTGCAGTAGAGATGAGTCAATGTAAGGCAGGGAACTCACCAGCAACATGTTTGCTGCTTGTCTAAGTCTCAGGAAGCCAGATACAGAGAAAGAGCCAGTTTCCACACAGCATCTTTGATAGAGCTCAAATGGATCACACTACCAAGGAGACATCCTCAGCCGCAACTTGATTAAGAGGTTAGATGCTACCCACAACCATACCCATCACAGATGCTGTCACATTGACCCAAAACCTAATCATCACAAGGGATATAATTGAAAAATGAGTAACAAGAGGCTAGGGGGAAGAGCTATTTGGATAAACTTCTCTGTATGGGTCAGGAACTAGAGATATTTATGTTCCATGTGAATACTTACTGAAGGGTGACCTTGCCAAAGGAGGGTTTTAACAATCAAATGGATGGAATGATATAAGGTATCCAGATATAAGGTATCCTCTTTCCTCAGTTACCCCTACCATTGATCAATGGAGTCCTGAACAAAGTGACTGTGGTGTCAAGGGTAGAGGCTGTGCCTGAGTTTAACAACCTGAAATTCTGCTAAATCCTAATTGGCTAGAGCCACTGCTGAATGCCCAATTCTCTAGTAACAGAAACTGAACCCCTGATATGAAACCGTTCTTCAAGGTAGTTAGCTAACAACCTGGTGGCAGGTTCATTGCACTGGAGCACTTTCATCAGGAAAGACATCGTTTTGTTCAAACTTTAGAAGTTCATTACTCTGGGCATAGATTTGTCTTCCCTGCACACACCATTTTTGCCCACACTATCATCCTCTGTTTGACAGAATGCTTTATCCAGGATCATGGTTTCTCAGATAGCATGTCCTCAGATCAAAGGACTCACTTTCCAGCAAATGCAGTTTGGTGATGAATCTGTGATAATTACATCTTGTGTTAACTTGGCTGAGCCAGGATCATCAGTAGTTTAGCAGTAAGGCCTTTCCCATGATGTGAAAGAACATAATATAAGTAATTCCATAATGTGATTGCTTTTAACAGACAGGCAGTTGTGGGAAGATTAGAGTGGAGTATGATTCATTACTCAGGTAATAGCCTGATGATATGGCATATGTATATATACATGTACATACATACCTATGTATATATACATCTATACGTGTATGCATACACCCATATGTATATGTATGTATACATATACACCCCAAAATAGATGTGGTGGAGAACTCTCTCCTCTCCTTGCTCGCCAAGATCCTGCATCTGGCTTTTTGGGACTTGGACCGGTAACCAACCTGTTGCTTGCTGATGCTGGAGCTATTGGCAACCTGTCGTCTTGATTGTCCACCCTGGGAATTATTGGTGGCTGTTACCTGCTGACCTTGGATTAATTGGACTCAGCTGATTTCTTCTTTTTCTCACTGTTTACTCATTTGTCAGTCCTGGCAGCTGCATAAGTTGGGAAGAGCCTCCAGCTTAGCATCTAGCTCACGGATTTGAGCCAGACTTGGCTTGCCCACTTATGCAGTTGTGTGGCCAACTATCTCTTGATATACATTTCTTTCCTATACCTATATTAATGTCATTGGTTTTGCCTCTGTAGAGAACCCTGACTACACAGTGCCTATGTTCATGGAAGTCACTTGTCTGACCATTCTCCACATTACTTTGAAGTAGGTGACTCGAGAGAAGGATATGATAGCCTTCTAAGTTACAGTGCAATCTAAGTTATGATAGCCTTCCAAGTTATAGAGGGGAATCCCTTGCCTGGGTTGGAGCTGTGTTCTCCAGGAGGCTGTATATATTCTATGGCCCAAACACCAAGAAGAGTTGTTTTCCCAATCATTAGGATTTCTGGGTCCACTATCCAAGGGGTGCAAATTAGAGTGGCACTATTATCTCTAGGGATGCATTTACAAAATGTTTGTTTCCTGTCCTTGCAACCCTGTACTTTCAAGCCTAATTTCCAAAGGGAAGAACTTTTTAATTCAAACTTTTAGAGACAATACAGATTCCATTAAACTGAAAGTAAACCAGGCCACTTAGTCATTATGGGGTCTTTATTCTTCAAAAGTTAAAGAAGGGCATTACTTTTTAGGGCTGATATAATTTATCCTGATTGTCTACGATAAATGGGTTGCTTTTACAATAGTGGAGAAAAGGAAGAGTCTGTCTGGAACACAGGTAGTCCCTTAGAATGTCTATTAACCCTCTATGCCCTGTTATTAA
This sequence comes from Nesogale talazaci, assembly GCA_004026705.1. NCBI lineage: Eukaryota > Metazoa > Chordata > Mammalia > Afrosoricida > Tenrecidae > Nesogale > Nesogale talazaci. The sequence goes on from PVJH01003345.1 coordinate 42,288, forward strand.
AGTCACTGGAAAATTAAAGCAACTCAATTCCAGAATGGCTACCACAGTACTGGCTCAGATCCTTCAGGACATGCAGGCTTGCATCACAGTACCAAACAAAAAAATCACAACTCTCGATTGCCTTTATTCTAAATTCATGGCTCAAACAGACACGCACATGTACCAAACTGACCAGGAGTGGATTTTGGTGATCAAGGTTATGTGTCAACTTGGTTGAGACAGAATAGAGCCATATTCTATGATTAGATCTAGGATAATGTCATCATCTTTGTGATGACATCTGCTCTGAGTAGCCAATAAACAACAAGGGGAGGTTTTTTTTTTGGTTTCATATCTGTGGCCTGCTTCCAATACATATGGACATTTTGACAAGGTGTTTTTTGCTTTCTCCTGGATCTGCATCTTTCATTGGCTGGCCATCATCTGACTTCTCGTTCACTGAACTTGAATGAGTGGCCTGACACAGTGCCCACTGCTCTGGATCTTCATTAATTTCTGCAGTGTGTGAATCAGCAGTCTGTGATCTTATCTGTCAACCTCGGATACATCTGTCTCCATAGCCAGTTGCTTGTCATCTGAGCTGTCAGTCTTGGCTTGTCACTTCTTGCAGATATATGAGTCAGGAGAAGGCTCTGACTTGGCATCTGATGCACAGATTCAGAATTTCCTAGTCTCTACATTAGAGCAAGCCATTTTTAACAGATAATTATATGTGTAGAAAACTTTACATGCACACATACGTGGTTTTTGAAAGGTTTTTGAAAAATTCCATTCTCTTTCAACCCCATTTTCATAATCTTTTAAAAAATCCCTTCCATAAACATCTATCAACCTCATTGCCATTGTTTCTCTAGAGAACCAGCCTAACACACCATATGAGCTAATAGTCAAAGGTCACAAGTTAAGACTTTACAACAATTACTTCAAATATTTTATAGAGTTGTTGTTGTTGGATGTCATTAACTTGGTTCTGGTTCCGCAAGCTCACATACAGCAGAACAAAACACTACCCAGTCTTGTGCCATCTTCACATTTATCCTGATGTTTATTCTGTGGGCAGAGTTCCAGACACTCTGCTAATCCATCTTGTTGAAGATTTTCCTCTTTTTCACTGCCCCTCCTGATCATATGCCACCTCTTGAAATGGTGAAGTGCCAACTAATTCTTCTTGATAAAGTAATTCATTCGTCTTCTTTTGACACTTCCGGCATCATTCAATATTTTTCTCATAGAATTTTCCAATATTGCAGTGCAAGGCCTGCATTTTTTTCTTCAGTTTTTTTTTTCAGTTTATGTTATGCCAAGTGTGTTCTCCCTTTTTGGTTGTCTAATTCCACGTCATTGCTCATTTCAGTAAATATTTAATTTTGTCTTTTGAGTTGTCCTTTGAAATTTTCTGTCAGCTCTTTTATGTCATCGTCTCTTCCATTTGCTTTAGCTATTCTAAATTAAGAGCAAATCCTAGAGTCCCTTTGACATCCACTTTGAGCTCCCCCCCCACCCCGTCTTTTTAGTGATCTTTTGCTTTCTTCATGTATGATGTTCCTAATGTCATGCCACAGTCACCAGGCCTTCTGCATGACATCGGGTCTTGAGATAGTTTCAATTTCAGGTGGTGTTGAGTGCTCAAGGTTGAACTTCAGCTCTTGTGGACTTCTGTAAATTTTTTTCAGCTTCAACCTGTAGTGACGCATGAGCAACAAATTATATGTTGCACAGTCGGCTCCTGGCCTCATCGTGGCTGCTGGTAACGAGTTTCTTCATTGCTTCTTCCCACAGATATCCTCAATTTGATTTCTGTTGATCCCATCAGAAGATGTCCATGTGTGTAATCACCATTTATGTTATTGAAAAAGATATTTGCTCTGGAAAAAATAATTGGTTTCACAAAATTATAAGAATTGCAAAATACCCTACGATCTCCAGCTTAATTTCCAGTACTAAGAATATATTTTCCAATTGTTGTTCCTTCATCTTTGTTTCCAACTTTTGCATTCCAATTACCAATGGTTATCAGTGTATCTTGATAGCTTTAGGATTGATCAAATATTTTGTAATAGTTATTTTAATAGCTCAGAAAAAAAGTGTTGGAAGGAAGATGAACTCAGATGATTTGTTAATCCATTCCCTTATAATAAAAGGAAGTGAAATTAGAAATGTTTGTAGTTTTGTAGGAACTAAAATAGACAAGAAGTCTTCTGAGGAGTACAGATAGGTAAGTGTTGGGCTAGGTTTAAACATCTCAAGAAGTGTCTCAGAAGATTATGACACTGACATGCTGCCTACTGCGCTAAGAAGGCACCTAGTGTCTCAGAAGAAAGGCCTGACAATCTACTTCCTCAAGCCCATTTTAACCACATTCTCCTTCCGCACCCTCTAAACTTGGGCTCTTGATAATTCCTCTTCTTAAAGCATTCTTTCTCCATCATTATTTCACCTTTACAATTCTACCTTTAGCACTTTACTCACAATTATATTATGAGTCTGTTCACTCACTTATTCATTTATTCTCAGTAATCGGAGAGGTAGCTATGAGCCGGACACTATACTAGCTCCTAGGAATAAGATGATGGGAAAGATCATCAAAACATTTATAATTTGGTAAGTACAAGGAACTGTATAAATTAAATCACTATCGAAAGTACAAACAAAGGTACATGTTATAAAAGAAGAGTTGTAGCTTAGAAAACTCTGAAAATATTAAATCTGAACTGACAGCTGAAGGTTGGCTAGGAAATAAATAGACTGTCTGTTGTACATGTAGGTTATTGTGTATGATGTTTTCAAACACATAAAACATGGTCAATGTAAAGATCTAATTAACAAGGGAAAGAGTTCCCTAATCTAAAGCCATGTTAGACTTAAAAAGAAGAATTTTTAGATTCTTTTAAATTAAAAAAATCTTACATCCAGCAAATGCATTTTAAGTCAGAAAATGAGTGCTATAATTGAACCTGGGTTTTGAATGTGATTTTTCTTAACTATGGAGAAGGGGTAGGATGGAGAAAAGTGGATATAAATTACTAAAGAAATAGATAGAAGAATCCTTATCCTGCTATCCTTTATCTACTCTTCGATATCTCACAAGGTTAGCACAAATTTGCTTTTCTTTAGTGTCCCCCTTAGAAGTAGCCAAATGTGTAGCTCTGAAAACTTACACCAGGAACTATTCATGATCTTCCATCTTATCACTTGAATATATCCAACCAGCCATTGTCATCACATCTATTCTGACTCGCTGTGACTCAATGAGGTGGTTCTAAAGCTGTAAATCTTTTTTTTTTTGGGGGGGGTGGGGGGCATCACTGCTCTCCGGCGGTGGGAGTAGAAGGCCCAGCCCCACTGCTGGAATTGAACCTCCGTCCCAGTGGGCCGCAGTCCCGCGCACAACCACTACGCCACCGGGGGTCAGCCCCTAAGGCTGTAAATCTTTACAGGAGCAGATAGCCTCACATTTCTCCCATGGAAGTCCTGATGGCTTAAGCTAATGGTCTTAGAGTTAGCATTTCTGACAGTGCCAATAGAGCATCTTTCACTTCAATAAAATAGGTTCCATCAATTTTGCCCCCTAAATAGATTTGGAATGAAGAAGACTCCTCCTCTTTATATCTGCAATACTCTGCAAAGTTCAGGCAGCTCTCACTTCTTCACTACACAATTGCAGTAATCATTTAATTCATCTCCCACATAGGTTCTTTCCTTCCCATTATCAAAATTATAACCAAGGAGATTTCTCAAAACCATAACAATTATCAACTCCCTGTATTAGACTGAGTTAATTATAGAAACAAATCAAAGGACACATATATATGTATAAGAGAGAACATTAGATCAAGAAATGATTACATATCAAGCAAACATCCTATTGCAATCCACATCAATTCCATAAATTCAATGCTACTCCATAAGTCTGGTACTAGTCCTTAAATCCCTCTTCAGATTCAGCAGTCAAACACAATGAAACAGAATGCAGGGAGATTACACATCAGTGGATGCAAAGGTTTGTAAATCCAATGGGAGTGGATGCATCTCCAGCGCTCTGGCTGCCATCAGCATGCCTCAATGTGGATCTTCAAAAGAAAGGAGAAACAAAAAGTGGTGAAGGATAAGGGTGGGGCAGCGAGGCTTCCAGGCCCCTCCTTATGAGAAGACTGTGCCCACAAGAAGGTACCATCAGACTGTGAACCAACTGACAAGCTAGACACGACCCCTTCACTCTATCAAGTTGACATGGGATTATGTAACTGCCTCACTCACCCCTAGACCACATGGTGCAAGGAGTCCTGGTAATACCATGGTGAAGTGCTCAGTCTCTAACAAAAACATTTCAAAATCCTGAGTGGTTCAATGGGAGAAAAAAACTGGCAATCAGCTCCCACAAAGATGATAGTCTGGGAAATTCTATGAAGCAACTCTGTTATATCTAATATGATAGCTATGACTCAGAACATATGGAATGGCACAAAACACACACACAATATTATTTTGTATTTCATATTTCTCTCTTCTTCACAGCATCACATACATACACCAATATGCACATGGAACCCTTCAGTGATTTCTCATTTCTTTGAGGCTGCATTTCTACAGCTTCACCACAGCTCCTGCACAGCTTGATGCTTGATTCAAGACTACATCTCTTGCTTCATAGTCTCTCATGCTCAAGTTTCATCTGAGAGGTCTTTTTGTGTGTGTTTTCTTGTCTTACTGAGCTCTCCAATATCATATGTCAATCTTTTGATGACTTTTACTGTGGAATGCTTTTCTCTATGCCTAGATAACTTCAGTATTATTTCAGATCACAGGTAAAACAATATCCTATTATAAAAACTTCCCCTTGCACTTTAGTATTTCTTATATATTTTTATTGAATAGATGTTATGTTTTATTTGGTGGTTCTGAAAGAGGAAAGACTTGTTATGACTTTTAAATATCTTATCACCCCTTAAATTTTTAAAAAATTTACATTCATCTAATTTATCTTGGATCAGAGGAATTGTTTATAATTATGCCTTTAGCACCGTTGGATATTCCGTCCAATTACTAAATTACGATCTCTGTAAATATACCTATCTTGGACTTCATCTATATGGAAAATCATACAAAATACAAACAGGAGGCAAGCAAGTAAATGAACAAAAACTACCTCAACAACAATGGCTAGACAAACCATAGAAAAACCTCAATCAGAATGAATGCCAGGGACATAGGAGGGAAATGGACATAGGAGGTAGCAATGGGAAACTAACAACAATGAGTATAAGAAGAAAATGCTCTGAAATTGATTGTGGTGATAACTACATAACTCTTCTTTTTTTTAAAATAATTTATTTCTTTTTTGGGGTGCATCACTGCCCTCTGGTGAGAGTGGGTGGCCCTGCCTTGCTCCTGAGAACTGCTGCTGGATTTGAACCATCAACCCAGTGGGCCGCAGTCCTGCACACAACCACTACGCCACTGGGGCTCAGCTACATAACTCTTCTTAATATGATTGAGTGATTAAATTGTGTGATTGTGTGGAGGTTATCCCCAAAGGCCTATAATATATATTTAAAGATTCTCAATAATTATCTATTGGATGAATGATAAAAATGAACATAAGGTCAAGATCTAAACTCTGGCAGGTAGAACAAAAGTTGGGATCTTAGTTTCCAGTGAGTCATTTACGTTACACTGTTTCTTCTTTTCTGTTTTGAATATCTACTTATATTTGTTGACTTCAAAGTTTCTGTCTAAAGGAGTTTGATCACCACAGGTCACTTCAGATAGATGTACATTTATTAATCAGAGAACTGGGAATCTAAAGAGCATTGTTTCATTAATTGCATGACTATTTGTGACATCACACTGCCAAGAAGTCTATTCTGACTCGTAGCGAATCTATAGTGATACTATCGGAAAGTGTGGAACTGCATTTTTGAGAAGAGTTTTTGAGATGCAGATCGATGCAGATGGATTCATCTTTCTTCAACAAAGTGACAAGTGCACTTGAATCGCTGATTTTTTTTTTTTTTGCTTAGTAACCCACGTGGATATCAGTCATTTAATATCTCTAAGTTTCAGTTTCTTTAACATGTAAACTGGAAATACCAAGACTATCACAAACATAAAATAAGACAATGATTACATAATGTCTATGGTGTATGTTATTTACATTCCCTGATATTACAGTGGTAAAAGGCTCTCAATTAAACAAGTTCTCTGGTTCAAACTCACCCATGGCTCTGCAGGAGAACTGACCAAGACACCTGTGCACATCAAAGCAGCAGCCGAGGCAACCTCTAATTCAACTTTAGTTTGCTATGAATAGAATCAGTTGTGGGATTAAAGCAATTTAACAACTTGTTTGCTGTCCTACTGACCGTTTTAAATATTAAAAAAAATAATAAACTGAAAGATACTGTATTACTTCAAACAGTTAATATTTAAATAAGAGCAATAAAAGAGATCTATAAAACAAGGTCATATGATGAGAAAGAGTTTTTGAATATTAATGAGGAAACATTAACTAGTACCTGACCAAAATACAATCAAATGGCTATTTAAGATATTTCCATATTGCTTCTTAATTGGTTTTCAGTATTTTCCTCTTTTATCTGAGCATCATGGGCTGTATGATTTATTCATAGTCTTCTTTTCATTCTAGGAATAGGGTCCGATTCCTTTACAGGTTGGCCAATTAGATAATAGTCACTGTGTTTGATAGATTAGGAACTGTTAGGTGGCTTCTTTTTTCTGAAAATGTGTTCATCTTTGAACAACCCCTGTACACTTGTGCTGGACTTAAAGCGATTGTTCTGATGATAATTCTTTATCTCTCTGAACACTTTCAGGAATTGCATAATTCACTCATAATATCTCATGGGAATTTGGGGTGTTATTCGAAGCTGAAACAATGACAGCATGTCACTCTCTGGTTTTTTTGACATTTTTTCTCTTTTCATAATATGTGTGTTTATTGAAGTAACAAATGAAAGAGAATAAAATGTAGCTTGTCATCCAAAGTATAATGAATTTTGTGAAATCAAGAACTATTACTCACATAGTTGTCTAATGTCTTATACTATGAAATGTTAAAAATTACTACAGGCATTTAAGATATGCTATCACGCATATGAATTTAAAAAGGGAGCAAAACCGAAAACCAGACTCACTGCCATGATGTTGACTCCTCAGAACCTTCCTTTCAATTTCCTAGACTCTATCTGCAGGAGCAGAAATTTACTCTCTCATAGAGTGGTCGGTCGTTTCAAACTACGAATGCAGCTCACTGCCCAAAGCTAGTCTACTACACTGCCAGCGAAAAAAAATGTTAATGTATAATCTCCACATTGGGCAACTGCCCAGCTTCCCACCTTGGAGAGAATTCTGATAGCCAGTGCCATTTTAACAACTTGTTCAAACCAGTTGAATTCCCCCACTGGTCAGAACCCACTAAACAGCAGAGGGTTTGGTATATATAATTTCTTCAAAATGATAAATCACTATATCCTTCGAAGATTTCTTATGTCCCTAAAAGCCTACAAACAAATGTGGTAGAAAGAGACCTCATTTCAGTGGAGAATATTTAGACAAAGAGAAGTGAAAACAAGGTGGCCAAAGTCTTCATAGGACATAAGAGTATCTGGACTCAAGTTGAGGTGCACCCGACTCCTGTCACAAGATATCCACCCTCGCCTTACAGGTTTTCTTTCCTAATGTTCCCAAGTTCAACAAAACTTACACTCTTAAATATATATATATATATATATATATATATTTTAAGAGTGTAAGTATATATGTACTTATATATATATTTAAGAGTATATATATATTTAAGAGTGTGTATATATATACACACTCTAATTTCAGTTTTATTGTCAAGCAAAGATATCAAATGAAAGTGCCAAAGCACATGAAGTCTGATTATAAGAATAGATTATCAATAAAAGTATCTTAATGTTTAATGCACTCTAATAACACCCCACGTAGATGCTTAATGAATGAGGACCACTAACATGGGATAGTAATGCATGCTTTAAGAACAGATAGAGCAAGTGGGTTAGTTAGCTTTAGTATTGTCTGAACTCGAGAGAAATGAACCACTCACATTAGGGGGGTCCCCACAGCCATTAGCCTTCATGGGGCGTGGTGAATAGCAAGCACACTCAGTATCTTTGCAAATCATTTTATCCAGAAAGCATAAGTTAGAAACATCTTGTTCTTAGAGAAAAGCAGTGCGATGTGCCAATGAGGCTGCTTAGAGAGGAGTGCATCTGCACTTTTTGTGCCCTGTGATTGATACAACAAGGTAGCCTGTCTCTAAGACTGCCACTCCATCAGCCTTCACCACACTAAATTCGCTTATTCTCCTCCCCTCTTTACCCCCCACACACTTTAACAATTAAGGATGTTATCACTTTCTCTGAGGTCACTGAGAGGCTAATACCACTCTTGGTGATGCTAATGAAAAGGTACAGTGGTGACATGAGTTAATTGCATAGTTACCACACAATTACCAACTTATGCTCCACTGATGTTAACAGTGAAAGAAGGAGAGCTAACATACATACTTAATACTTTACCTACTGCGTGATCTAAGAATCGTGCTTGCAAGTGGGTGATGTTTTCATGAACAAATTTACTCACATAATGAAAAAGGTTTATAAAAATGTATACTTTGCTTTGGTTATTGTTTTAGTGTTGCCTAAAAATTGATCTACTGCTTAATGATCTTTTCTTGAATACTATCTTCTCTTTATTCAGAGTGGCGATAGAGACGTTAGTGCTAAATTCTTAAAAATATGGTTTCCAGGCAATAATAGCAATAATGTTATTTTACTGATGAGTATAATCTATCTTTGGTTTTATTTTCCATAAATAACATGTGATAAATCAGAGGCACAGATATATGAGATTAATAAGTTACATGAATTCTTCATCTTCTACAAAAAAAAAAATATTCAGAAAGAAAGAAATCCAAAGCTTCAAAGTTGTATTAGATAAAAATAAGCTTCTTTCATGGTTCATCAGTTTTTTACTTCCACTTTTCAGTATTTTCTGATGTGCCTTACATTTCAAATTAACTTTAATGAAGTTTAATATTATAGAATGATTTAGTCTAAGTATAAAATATGCTCTTCAATAAAAATATGCCTATTTTTTTTTAAATCAGGTCCATTTGGAGACTTTGAAGGAGGCCATCTATAAAAGTTAATGATTGGATGATTCTCTAAGATCATTCATTGAATCTTTACACATGCTTCCTGTGACTATTTGAGAAAAATGATTTATTACTCAATATGCATCAAAAAATAAACAAAAAACAGGAAGATTATCAAAGAAAACATAGGCAAACTAAGAGTCCCTAATGCATAGCCTATGTACACTATCAAATATAATTAAAAGCATATCAACTGCGTAAGACCAACTAGATGACTGGATACTATATGCATTAAAAGTCTTTAATAAAAGAGAACATACCATATGTGGAAGATTTTAACAATGACATATTGGGCAATGGCTAATCTCTAAATTTTAGAGTCTAAAATGTATAGAGAACTTCAACAAACTTATTTTCATGATTTAACTTTCAGATGAATAATAGCACCAAGAAGGAGCATGCTTAATAAGACAATCAATGATATGAGATCAAAAGAGAAACATTTTTTCAAGGGTAAAATTTGAAAGGCAGGAATAAATAGGAATGAAGGAGTGAGAGAAGTGGTAAACCCAAGGAAGTGTGCTATAACATCACGGAAATTGCAATAAATGTCACACAACAATATGCCAATTAATTGTTGGATGGAAAACCAATTGGCTCTGTCAATTTTTATTTAACTCACAATGAAAAAAAACACATGCTGCATAAAATGTTCCAGCATATTATAGTTTGCTCCAATTTTTATTAGGGAAAATGTTCAGTTTTATGACTTATTGCTCATGACACTATCTTTTTTGGGTGGGCATCCCTTCCATCTGGTGGGAGTGAGAGGCCCAACCTTGCTCCTGAGAGCTGCTGCTGGATTTGAACCGCCAACCCAGTGGGCCGCAGTCCTGCACTCAACCACTATGCCACCAGTGCTCAGCCAACACTATCTTATAGTTTAATTTCTAAACTAAATCAGAGACTTTAGTTGCTTAAAAACATGGACTCAGATACTAATCCCTTTGCTAAAGTCAGTAGGGAGATTTGGGAAGCAGTGAGATATTACCATTGAATAAGTAGGAAAATAAGAAAATATATCTCCACATGTTGGCATGGTTAGAGTTCAATGACCAGTTGTTATGCCCATATTGTCGTTATGTGAAAATGAAGGATGACCACATCAGACCACAAAAGAGGGGTGATGCGGCAGTCATGTGCTTATGTTAATTTTATGATTGAAATGTAGGGATGGAGTCTGCCCGTTAATCTGGAGATAGCCATTGAGTAGCCAATGAGGCCTCTGTGTGGGCCTGGCTTTCTCCTGAGACTCCTGGGAAATCTCACGATATTTCCCTGGTAAAGATGAGAAGTTATCTTCCCCAGTTGTTGAGAGTTAGTGGGAGAGACGATGAATCACGGGCAAGACAAGATGGCAGCGTCCGAGAAGCTGGAGAAGCCGGCAGAGAGACCACATGAATGTGCCCTAATGATGCCAGACCTCTGAAGCTGGGGCGGCCACATGGAGACTTCTGCCAGCGATGAGTTGCTTCTGCTGTTGATGGACCCTGAGCCCTGGAAGCGAGGAGCCATGGGGAGACCCCTGCCAGCGACGGGACTCTGCACCCACTGACCTGTGACTTCGTGAGTCGGAAGGAGATTTTATAGACTTATTTCGGGCATAAGGGTTAATGTCGGACTTATGACTTTCAACCGGACTGGGCTCAATGTCCTTGTATATAAACCTTTTCCTTTTATCTATATGTGTGTCTATGAAATTTGTTCCTCTAGCCTACCCGGACTAACACAGGTGATGGCATTATTACCAAACTATATTACTATATTATTGTCTACATTACAATATTACCAAACTACCAAAGCACTGAGTATCAGGACCTAACCAAGTTGACTCCTAACCTTAACTATCATAGACAGTGTTCCCTTACCTCGCACCTCAGTGCTTGGTACTGCCAGGCATATGTTGGCTCTTAATGCATAAAATAGTCACATGGTGGAGATTTTACTCTTCAGGTAGTTGGAAAATACTAGTCAATAAGATAGGTAATAAATGAGGAGTATGAATTGTTGAGACAATGTAACAAACAAACCCAAAATATATTTTCCTAGTTCCATAAGGATAAAATATGCTGATAATAAATTACCTAAGGTGCTAATATAAATCTCTGTGTCCATATCAAAGAACAGTGAATAAGCAAACAAACAAGATGTGCAGAAAGAATTAGTTGAGAGGTCTAATTAAGTGAATCTTCGTTTACATGAGGACCTGGAGACTCCACGAGCACGGTGGGATCTGGTTCCCATTGCTGACCACTGACCACTTTGAAGTGAAGCCTGGGAGGAGGTCTTAGATACTAGGAAATAATATGGACAAAGACGAAAGTCACAGTCATAAGAAGTTCAGGAAAACTGGTCTGATAGAGACTAGTGGAACTCTCCCAATAAAGGCTCCTAGACACCATTCAGACTTGGAACGGAACTTGACCCTGTGGGTCAGCCTTCAACTAAAGATGAGCAGGCCTATCTGGTGAATAACAACACCAGGCAGGTACAAAGTTGAGGAGATCAGAAAGGCAAGATCCACCCAGGGACGGGGCTCACAAAGCAGAAAGGGATGAGAAAGAAGAATGAAAAGGAGCAGTAAACAGAGAGGAAATGAAGAAAAAGGGCAGTTAACATTGTGGGTATTATAGCCAAGTATAGAAAACAATCTATGGATTGTTGAATGGAAAACCAAATTTTTACCTACCTCACAAGAAAAGTTTGTTTAAAACTCTTGTCGTGAGAGCCAAATTTATTCAGTCATCTTCACTTCTTATTAAAAATTGTAGCTATCTAAACACGTGACTTCTGGAAATATATAAGAAAAATAGACTAGACACCAGGAAACAAAATAGGAGTGAAGAAAAAATGTTTGGTGAGTTAAGAGAAGATTCGTTACTCACAGAGGGGAAGCAATGTTCAACAAGGAGCAAAAGTTCACCAGGTAAATAAGATATACAGGGCATTTCAGGTGACAGATATCGAATATGAAAGTAGATGAGGGCAATATATTCAGGGGCAGAAGCCAGTTCATGACTGTACCATGCTACCCACAGAAAGGCCTTGGATCTCCTGCGGGGCCATTTGAAATTGACGTAAAACTATTAAAAGTGTAAAAGAGTTTACCATATGAATACATTTGTAGTTTGAAAGTTCTCTCAGATGTTGTGGAGGAGAAGGAATGCTTAACCTGTGTGGCGGTTTCCTAAGATGGCATGGTGAATATCTGGAAACTAAGGCTGACATCCTAGACAAAGCTGGAGACTCTGTGTAATTAGTCACTTTTTCCGAAGGGGGCTTATAGCTTCAAACAGATTTTCAAAGTCATCCAACCAAAAGAAAGTTTAATAATCATGGCTGTGGGTGTTATTATATGATTATGAACCAGAGCCAGGGAATTAGAGGGAGAGCATATGCATGCGTAGAAAGCGCAGATGCTTTGCTTTTGGTGTTTAAAGTATGTCATATCATTCCTTAATTTAAATATCAATCAGGCACTGGCTGGGCAAATGGGGTTGAAATACAAGTGGCCACGCAGTCACCACAGTTGTCCTTCCAGTAGATAGTCTTCCATATTTCCTTAACAAAAGGAACCTTGCTGGGATAGGGCGCTGCACATTGAGCTGGGAATCTTGAGAGGAGCAGTTCAAGGTCACAAATGTCTCCCCAGGAGAAAAATGAGACTGTCAGCTTCTGTAGAGATGTACACTCGTGGAAACCCAAGGGAGCAGGTATACTCTGCTCCACCCAATCCCTATGGATGAGAATCAACACAATGATGAGTTGGGGTTTTCCTTAACATACATTGAAGAAGCCATGGTGTCTTGGTGTGTTATGAACTGAGCTGGTAAACCACATAAAGTCAGCAATTGGAAGGCACCAGGGATTCCTTGGAAGAAAGGCAAGACTTTCTATTCCTACCCACATTCAGAGTCTCAAAAGACCACAGGGCCATGCTACTCTGTTTGACAAGGTCCCTAGGAGTGTTTTAACGTAGATTGGAAATGCTGATCCCAAATTCCTGCCATCTCTGTTTCTCTGTCATCTTCCCATGAAAAAGTAGATTTGTTTCCCTTTATACCTGGAATCTTGGTATGGTCACGTGATTTTCTTTTCCCAATGAACTGCTAAGAAGTACTTCTCCCAATGAACTGTTAAGAAACTTAAAACTTGCTAGTGCATTGAATCTTGTATTCTCTTGATTTGGGGAATACTGAAATCAACATTAAAAGAAGTTCTGCTTCTCTTTAAAATCCAAAACCCTATAGGGAGAGTTAGCTACCCCAGCTGAGGGACTAGCCACAAGTTTGAGAATATTTCCATTTCACAGGACCCGTCTCTGAACTGATCAACAAACAGCAAAGACTTGTGGGATATAATTTTTTATTCTAACCTCTAAGTTCTGATGTGGTTTATTGTGTGGCAAATATCTAGCTTAGTGATACTTATGAAGAAGGTTCCCAATTTATTTGGAAAATCTGGTAACTAAACATATCTTTCTACAGTTTACAATTATGAAAGGTCCTTATCCAATTCTGACTAAACATAGACATTTTTTATTTGCTCAGTGAAAGTCAAATTATTAGAAAGAAAGATGATGCCAATGGCTGGCATGGTTCTCTGTCTTTGTTCTTCTTCAGTTTTCTGTCAAGAAGGCAGACAGATTTATTTGAAGGACCTACATCATATCTCACAAAATTGAAAATCACAGTAAAAATGATGGACATGAGTTTGGCCCTGGAATTTTTGTTACGTGAAGAAAAATAAAATGCTTCAATCTACTTTGTTAGATCAGCCGAAATCTAAACACAAAATAGTGTAAAGAAAGACAGGGGTGATTCCCATAGTTTTATGCATATGTGTGAACAATGGTGTCACTACTTTATCCAGAAGAAAAAGCAGGTTTAGGGATCAGGGTTGTTTTAGGTGCCATCAGATTGCTTCCAATGCCTGTTAAGACACAACAGAACATTGGCTGGCCCTGCACTCTCTTCACAACCGTCCTGCCGCTTGAACTCAAAATGTAGACTGGATGTCAATCCATTCTGTTGAGCTTCTTCCTCTTCCCTGATGTTTTTCTACTTCATCAAGCATGATGCCCTTTCTCAGGGAGTTGTTTGTCCTGGTAACATATCCAAAGAATGTGAGACACACATTTAAGAAACATTCTGCATGTATGTCCCTTTTTCCATGAGAGATTTCACTGTAATCAAATGCATCAATTCTTCCCCAGCTTTTCTTATTCAGTGTTCAATTTTCATACCCATCTGCAGATGGCTGAGGTCAGGAATCCCTCAGTCCTCAAACAAGTGTCCTGCTTTTCAACACTTTCAAGAGATGCATCCAGTGGAAGTTACCTTTCGTTCTCTTGACATCAGCATGGGTGTGAGATTTCTTGGCGTTAGGGTGGGGAAGAAATAACTGTAAGGAGTTTGGGAAATATTGGATTGGAAGTGCTCGTGAACAGTATTTTAGATGCTATTTAGAAGATGTTGGCACACCACAGCATCTATACCCATACATAAAATAAACAGTACATCAGGGGAGAAGAGAAAAAAGTAAGAGAGGACACCTAGGGAATATGAAATGTTATCAGAAGGCTGGAGAAAAAAAATGGTTAGAAAAAGACGATAAACCTGTAAGAGTGTTAAACACAGAGTTTGGATGAGGATAATATAAAGTCTGAATATGTTCATTGAATTTCCCAATTGGGTGGGCATTAAAGTCCCTGAAGATGGCAACGTCTCCAGGGTGGAACTGGCTGAAGGGGGTTATGAGCATGAATGGAAGGTGTGGCTAAGGACAACACTGTGCCTGGGCTAGTGAACTTTGGCTGCAAAGGAAGGGGGCAGGGCGTAGACAACACCAGAAGGGAACAGAGTAGAAAAAGCAAATGTGTTTTTCCTTCTTTTAAATCTTTTTGGTTTGTTGGTAAGCTTTGAACAAATTTATAGCCTGAAGTGTAGGAGCCACAGCAGAGGGAGAGTTTGAAGATATAAGAAAAAGAAATAATTGATAGAACAAGGCCCAGCCTAGGCAGGAAGGGCTGGGATCAAGCACACAGGTGGAGGGATTAACCTTAAACAGAAGTGGAATCTCCTCTTCCTGTGAAAGCATCAATAGTTCTCCCGGAGAGGGGGAAGGTGCACTTAGATCTACACGGATACACAGGAGAGATACAAAGGGCCTGGCTGCTGTAGCCTCTGCTTTTATCTGATGTCTGATCTTGATTGGAGGCATGTAAGTGATCAGGGCGACAGCATTGGTGGCTTCACTCATGAGTATTAAACCATGGCAGGCATCCCGAGTCAGCTGCTGTCAGCTTTTGAAAACACTGGGCACTAGTAAATTAATATTTATGCAATGGATTTCTGCTGAATAATCCCCCCTATGTTGAAGTTTTTTTTTTTTTTTTTAAGAGAACAAAATACACTTGTGATCATTCACTTAGTTTTAAAGCAAATCAAAATGCTTTGGGAAGAAAACCCGTTTTCTCATGACACAGCTTCTGGAAGGGAATGCACTGCTCTTAATTGTGGTGATGAGCTCTTTAAACTAGCTAACCTACCTAGGGGCCTCAAGAGAAGAAAAGCTTATGCCATGTCATGATAAAATAGAACATTATGAGCAGGTTGTACATATGTTTTGTTTAGGAAATGAAGCCTGAAATTAAGATGAGAAAAAGAGAAAATGACTGAGTTCACAGAAACAGGTAAATTCAGAGATAAATATTTGGCGGTAAGTATTGTCAGACTGTTTGGGTTCTTGTTGGTAATTTCATTACTTGAAGTTACAGTGTAAGTGAGCATACATCGTCGGACAAGTCTAAGGCAAAAATCCAGGCAGTATGTATTAAAGATCGTAGTAAACAAAAATTAAATCCATCTCCTGCTGATTATGGGATATGACTTTTAGAACTTGAGTTTCATAAGAAATGGCAATTAACTGGAAATTTATCTTTCCAGTTGGATGCCCGTATTTTGCAGACCATGTACCTAAACCAAATGTTTTTCACAGATGTATTTTCTTCTTTTATCTCATAGTACTAGCTTCCCAATCATTTGCTTCTTTCTTTTTCTTGAAACAGCATGACTGGCAGACGTCAACGAAATTGCAGTGGCTCTCCACCTTCCCGATGCTGTAGAGTTCGTCATGTTGGGGTGCCCCCGACCATACGACTATTTTCATGGCTGCTTCATAGTTCTAATTTTCTCCTGTTAGGAATCGCAATGTAAATATCTGATAGGCAGGATGTATTCCCATTGTTACAAATTAAGCATAATTAAAGCCTAAGGGCTGAGCCCCGGTGGCGTAGTGGTTGTGCGCGGGACTGCGGCCCACTGGGACGGAGGTTCAATTCCAGCAGTGGGGCTGGGCCTCCTACTCCCACCACCGGAGAGCAGTTATGCCCCCTCCAAAAAAAAATAATTAAAGCCTAAAGATTAATCACAAAACAGCATGTAATTATATGTTGTAAAATATTTATGTGTTTTGCGATGGTCTTAGGCGACCCCCGTGAAAGGGTCGTTTGACCCCAAAAGGGGTCGCGACGCACCGTTGGAGAACCGCTGAACTAGGATTTCTTTGTCAATTTGACATTTGTCACTTTCTTTACCCATTAAATCCTACAGGGTTATTGTAAGTACTCAGGGTGCTGTTGACTAAGATAAAACAATATATGACACAGTGTAAGCAGTTATGATGATGATTTCTTTTAAATCTACTGTATTTCATAAATCTTCTTCGTAGGCTAAAATT
This sequence comes from Nesogale talazaci, assembly GCA_004026705.1. Lineage (NCBI taxonomy): Eukaryota > Metazoa > Chordata > Mammalia > Afrosoricida > Tenrecidae > Nesogale > Nesogale talazaci. The sequence continues at coordinate 59,230 of PVJH01003345.1, forward strand.
TCATTCTCTTCTCCATACAATAGATACTGTATAATGTAAACCTCAAGGAAATAGCATTTTAAGTGCCATGCCCAGGTAATTTTAGTTTAACTTTTCTTTTTTGGTGTGTCTGTGTTTCTTATTGTTATATTTGTTAGAGTCTAATATTTGTAACACATCCACAAAAACGAATGTTTAAGCACCATCAACTAATTGATCCCTGTCTTTCCTTTCTTTCTTTGTGTTTTTCTTCTTTCTTTTTTTTTGTGAAACTTTGGATAGCTTAGTGTGAATATTTTAAAGTTTTCAAAAGGAGACATGTTGGGCTGAGCCCTGGTGGTGTAGTGGTTGTGCACGGGACTGCGGCCCACTGGCATGGAAGTTCAATTCCAGCTCCACGGAGCAAAGACTGGGTCTCCTACTCCCACCACCAGAGGGCAGTGATGCCCCAAAACAAACAAAACAAAACAAAACAAAAAAGGAGACATGTTAGCATCCTTTTTTGTTTGGGGGAGTTTCTTCTTTTCTCCTGCTTAATTTGAATACCAAGTGGAAGTAAAGTAGACATTGGACTTAAGACAACAGAAATCATTCTCAAATCTTCATGAAGAGGATATGTAGGGGGGAAAATGTGCATTAATAATAAACTAATTACTTGAACAAAAATCCATTATCTCAATAATTTGTAAATACAAAAGGAAATGTATTAACAGGGAATTATGTAATTGCTATAAAACATTATGACACAAATTTTTATTTCCTTTCATTTATCTTTCAAGTTGCCCTTTCCTTTCATTTCTTAGACCTGTCCATAAGGAACCAGTAATCCTTGAATGGCTAGCATCTGTATTTTCTCTTATGCCCACTAGATGGCAGGTAGAGGTTTCTGAAAACCTTTCAGGTTACACTGCGTCACCTATTAACTATCTGAATCATGCAATAGCAGCGCTTTTTTTCTTTGTCTTTTCTTTTTTAATGAGAAAGCTGGCTTGGTTCATAGTAGGGAATTTTAGGAATGGGTCTCTTTCTTTTCTTTCCTCCCTTCCCTCCCTGTACCTGCCCCCATCTCCTAAACATAGCCTTTAAAAAAAAGGGCAGACTGGTAAAACTGGTAAGGCAGTATAGAATTTCTAATAAGACTTTTAAAGTTCTATCTACAGTTACACTGTAAAACAACAACCTTCTATGGTATTAATTTTCTTTACTGAAAAATTTTATAAAACTAAAATCCAAGAACAAATCTATACTTAGTTAGAAACATATTTTGACAAAATATTCAAGGACTTTTTTTTTCTGTCTTTCTCCTACAGGTACATGTATTAAAAAATGGTGAATAGTCTCTGTCTGTGTAATCACTATCATTTTATCTTCTTTTAGTGTACGGTCCTAAGGATTCTGTTAGACAAAGGACAGTTACAGATTACATTGTAAATGGGTAATCAATTTAATTTTTCCTTTCTTTTCTTTTGATAAAACTGTTGGAAGTTGAAAGATTTAAGAGACTTTCCTCATCACAACAGCATTTTTTTAGTTGGATTGGCACACTGGTTACATCACCTCCCACCATGTCCAACATAAGGCTGAACAAACCAAAGGACCTATTTTTCTGCTTAGATCTAGTGTGAATTTCCATGGAGGGGCCAGAGCCCTGGAAATGCAAAGGGCCAATCTTTGTTGCTGAGGGGTTCGTTGCAAAGAAGGGCGTGCTCAGCAAAGACAAACAGGGCCCACAGATAGTTGCCAAGGGTACCGAATACATCTTTTCATTACACCTTGGACTAGCGTGTTCATATCACCTTTCTTTTTATTGCATGCACCATAAATGACTGTAAAAGTTTGCACATCTTGAGCAGTCCTTGGCAATCAATATTGAGAAGAAAATCTGCAAGTGTGGGAGGGGGGAAGAGTTCCAACTCAGCAGTGTGGTTTTCGTTTTTGGTACCAGAACACAAGCGCTGATGATGAGGATTATTAAGTATTCTATATTCCCGAGGTCCATTGGAGGTAACATACATACAGCAGTGTCCATTGAGATGCTCAACCTACACTTGCCCTTGCTTTTCCATGAGCAGAATCAGAGGGCACATTTGTGATCTTAAATGGGCTAGACCCATGACTGGAGAGCTACATAAAGGATCATTTCCAATTGGGATCAAATGCTTCCTGAGCAGGATCCTTAGTTCCAGAGACCTTATCTACAGTAATTTAGAATGAGTGATTGTAAGCACTTCACCTCTCCTTGGTTAAAAAAAAAAAAAAAGTGCCAGTGCTAACAAGTGTTTAATACCCTACATTGCAGGGCTGGGGCCACTAATCCCCTCCCCTTCAAAGCACTTTAAATTCAAGAAATTCCAGTGGGTGGCCTGTGAAAAGTCTGACAAGTCAAATGACAGAAGAGGGAGAAATGAAGTATCAAAATCTCCAGCTTGGAGTCACCATCGCTGCTGCTCCAGGCAGAGGGGCAGAGCGTCCTGTGGGCAGCGTAAGAGGAAGAGTCAGAGATCAAACTGCAAGGCAGCCCACTTCCCAGAGGCAAGGACTAAGAAGTTAATAGCTCCAGCAGTTTGTGCCCTCTCTTTGGGCAGAGGTAGGGAGAGACAAATAAGCAAAACAAACTAAAGACAGGTGCCCCCCCAGGTTCAGAGGTTAAGCACGAGGGATGCTAACAGAAAACAAGTAGGTAGTTGCACCCCAGCCATGCCCTAGTGGAAGAAAAATAGGGCTCTCTGTTTGCAGGAAGGTTTGCAGCCTTGGAAAGTCAACAGGGCCATTTTCCTCCCTCCAGGGGGATTGCTGTGGTTGGGGTTCCATGGAAGGCAATGGGCGCAGGCTGGGGAGGCAACAGAAAGGCTGTGTTCTTCCTGAAAGGTGGAAGTAAAGAGGTGGGCAGCAGCAGGCAGGAGAAAGGGCTCCAGACAGGACCCTTCAGGGCCCTGGACGGCAGACTCTACTGTCCCCCCACGCCACTTTCACCCCTACAGCTAAACACCCTTCCACCGTCTCCAGCTCCCGTGACCACAATCCCAGTCTCCCCTTTCTGATGCATACACCATTCAGAGGCCTCCAGGGTGTTTTTGAAGTTCTGGCGGAGGCGATTTAATCCGTTTTTCCGCCCCCAGGGTCCGAACACAGCCCCATGCCTAGTAAGTCCGGGAGCCCACAGTTTAGCACAACAGCAGAATCAGTTCAATTTCAATTTCGATCTAGTTCCAGAGACACCCCCCACCCCCCTTCGCCGTGGTCCTTTCCATAAGAGGGACTTTGAAGTGGATCCTGAGCTTTGACTCTTTCCGAAAAGAATAGGGAGATGAAGGACTGAGTAAGAGGTGAGGGGGGGCGTAATCCCCACTGAATCTTGCCCTCAGGGGGGCGATGGGCCACCCTGGTGTGGGTTCCACCAGGATCGCGGAGGAGGCAGTAAAGGAGCCGCTTTGCAGAAATGACAATGGCCCCTGCAGCCTGGGCAGGGAGGGGACACTTTCAGGACTGCTACTTCTGAGAGCTTGATGTACTGCGATAGGAGCGCAGGATCACCCTTGGAAATACTGTCTCTGGAAGCTTCAATCAGGGGACTTGTTCCCTCCGGCTCAGTGCTGGGGACGCCGCCCTCCCGGGTTCTGTGCGCCCAGCCACAGGCCAATGCTTTTCATTAATAGCATCAGAAGCCCTCGTAAGAGGACACGGAGTTTTCTTCGACAAGACGAGCTAGATGTCACTGGGAAAAAGAAAAATAGATGTAAGAGATTACCAGAATGAAAGCAGAGAACAGGCTAGAGAATAGAAAAGTGAAATAAAGCATTTTTTCTGTTGTAATTGTGACTACTTTTTGTTTTTGGGGGCCGCTTGATTATGCGTTTGGTTTCAGGTTAAAATAAAGATGCAATATACAGACCTGTAAATATAATTTCTTCTACCACTAACTAGCCAGGCAGAACGTGGAGCCTTCTGTGAACCTTTCCCTGAACAGTCATTCTAATTTCTTTCTTCCTATTGTCACCCCACCCCCATTCATCTGGGGATAACTTTCCATAGGGCACATTTCTCATCTTCGGCAGCTTAAACCCATGCCATGAAGAATGGTAATAAATTACTTTCAGGACCAATAAAATTGATGCTCTAAAGCTTGTTATGGGCAGTGGTTTATTTAGGGGTGGGGGGAGGGGTCGGCAGGGACCAGCCAACCTGAAGCGCTACAGACAGACGCCTATCCTTTGGTTTTGCTATTTAAGTTTTCAAAAGCCACTCCCTTCTGCGGTGGATGCAGAAAAATTAATTAGGCTACCTCGACTTTTCTAAATTGAACAAATGCCCCTGTTTTATTTAAATGAACATGTTGAATTTACACCTCCAAGAAAGCACTATTTTTTCCTCTTTAATAGCCAAAATTCTGATGGCAAAAGAAATTCAGAGTGTGTATGATGATCTTTCCTGGGTAGATCAGATCTACCGGGGTGATGATGAATCGATCATTCAAAACCAAATCACTGGCACCTCTCATTGTTGTCAATGAAACAGACAACATAATAATGAATTGAAATCCTTCTACTGGAAACCACAGAGGGCAGGTGTCAGGGCAGTTTCTGTGAATGGGGCGTTTGTATCTTCAGCTTTGGGGCGTTATAAGGGAAAAGCACATTTACATCTTGGCATATAATAAGACCCGTTTTAAAGTAATTTAAAAAGAGAACGCCTATATCAGTTCCTCTAAATAGCACATCTACAGAAGTGTTTTGCATAATAAATATGACCTGTTAATTGTTACACTTCCGACCTCAAATCTCTTTGGAAAATTTCCCGGGGACTACGTGGTGGACAGAAGCGGTCTAGTCCCTCAATTTGCGGACCACGTGGAAACGAACACCCAAAGAATGTGTTTTGCTCAAAAAAGGTTGATTTAAAGAACATAGTATATGAGCTCTCCCCTTTGTTTTGATTTCTAAAAGCGCCCAGTACTTGTTTTTAAAGAGCCTTTCAGCAAGAGATTCTAAAGGAGGAAACTGAGAAAGTTTGGTAAACCCGATCTAAAAAGAAAAATACCTAGCCCTTTGATCTTCAAGGCATTGTTATTACAGCCTTAAAATAAGAGCCCCCCCCCCCCCCGCCCCAGGTCGGAAAAAGAAAATCTATGGATTAAGTAAACTATTTGTCTCATGGGGATAATTACTTGTTTGACCCGAAGTCATTCATTCCTGAAATCCTCAAGTTAAATTGTTGAGATATTTTTAAAAGCCACAGTTACTGACTGTGTTGCTGGGTCATCCACACTCCATCAAGGTGCCCAGCGCATCTGAGCCTCAGTTGCGTCTGAGCCTCTTTTCTGCAAGCAGGAGGAAGGAGCGGATGCCTAGCGTGCAAAAGCCAGAAAGGAGGATTTTGTGTCAGACACATATGTAAAGAAGTTCTTAATGACAGAAGCCACAGGTGTCTGCGTCAGCCAGGGACCGAAAATGAGCCACATTCCTCCTCTCAGCAAGGGGTCCCAAGCATCCGCGCCGAACGGAACCGTGGCGGCCCAAGGTGTAGCTTAATGAAATGGTTGAGGCTTCCCAGAGTGGTGTGGCCACAACGCGGTCTCTAGGGACCCATTGCATTCTCGTTCGTGACACGTTTGGCCCTGTTCCGGACCCCATTGCATTCGAATTAGATCCTCCTTCGGTCTTGGGAGAGTCCATCGTGCGTAAGAAGCTGGGGCGCAGCCCTCAGCCGAACGCGCGGCCCTGGCCGCTGACACCGCCCTGTCGAGGCGGGACCTGGCAGCGGCGCGGAAACCTGGGACGCGGCACCTCGCGGAGTCCGTCAGGTGCCCGAGGCCCAGGCAGGAGAAAGACTCCGGGCTCCGAAGGGCCGGCCGCGGGCCGCTCCGCCGGGCAGGTGGACAGTGGGCGGGCGGTGTGTGGCTGTCCCCGCGCCGTGGCCACCCCCCCCCCCCCACCCCGAGGCTTGGCGCTTGTGGCCCGCCCGCTGGGGCCCCCGGGGCCCCGGGAGCCGGGAAATGGGCGCACCCGGGTGGCGGCGGCGGCAGCGGCGGGGGCCAGGTCGCTTTCAGTTTTCATTGAAGTTGCTGGTTACTGTTTAACGTCCCCACCCACGTCCCAGTTTGTTTAGGAAATCGATCAGGCGGGGTGAGAGGCAGCCGGCCGCCCTGTCGCCATTGAGCAAAGCTACTATTCGCCCCAGCATATGGTATAAAGTGTTTGTTAGAGAGAGAGCGATATATATCAAAAAACAACAAAACCCAACAAACAAACAAGCAAACAAACAACAAAATCCCCAGCCTCCCCTGGCCTGATCACCCCGGCCCCACCCCCACCTCCCACCTCCGCGCGTTCAGCCAACTTCCCAGGCTTGGGAAAGTGCGGCGCGGGACACCGCGGCCGGGCGGGTGGGGGGACCGGCTGCAGGGCGCTGTGGCGGCTGCTGCGCAGCTGACTGCGACGGGGGACCTCCGGGAGCCGCTCCGCACAGGTAAGTCCCCCCGCCGGCCGGAGCCTGACCCCCCGGGGCTGAGCCCCTAGTCTCTGGGCCCAGCGGGGTCTGCCCAGGAGGTGTTCCTCTCCCCTCAGGCGGAAGAAGGAGGAGCGCCCAGGGGAGAGTGGCTCGGCTAGAGGACCCCCTAGGCCAGACAGGGTTGAAAGCAGATACCCCGAGGCCTCCCACCGCCTGCAGGGCAGGGAAGAGGAAAGGGCTGGAGGGCAGGCAGAGGGGATGCCTAGCCCTCCCTCCACCAAAGCGTGGGTCAGGGAGTTGAGTCGGTTTGGGTGCTGAGAAAGTTTGGGGGTCTGCTGCTGGATTATGTGATGGCTATCTCTTTGGGCTCTCTGCAGGGATTTTCTTTTTCCTTGGGGGAACTGAGGCAAGCTTAGGACCTCGGGTTGTTTGTGGGGTGGGGATGTATGGTGGGGAGTTGCTTTGTCCGGGAGCATCTCTGTGTAAGCTGTTGGCCAAGTCTCAGTGTCCACCAGAAAGCTGGCATAAAGAAGTCATCATCCTTTCAGTGACATGGCAGCAGAAAACTTGGGAGGGGTTGAATGCGCTGTTTTATAGTTTATCGTATAAACAATCATACAGTTATAAACAAAACCCAAATTCACTGCCTTTGAGTTCCTGCTGACCGGTGATGACCCAATAAGACAGGGTACAACTGCCCCACGTGCGTTTCTAAGACTGTGCTATGCAATAGGAGTAGACAGCCTCGTCTTTCTCATCCAGAGCGGCGGGTGGTTTGGAATGGCTGACCTTGCATTTAGTTGCTCAACGTGTAACCACTATGACATCAGGATACCTATATATAATGTATGTGAAATGATATACAAGGAGTCTCCCAAAAGTTGATGACTTAGAGATAATAGAAAAAGTACACGAACTTTTTGAAGCTGTCTTGTATGCTCTATACAGTAGAATAGCCAAACCAAACCACACAAAAACTTAATGCCATTGGGTCAGTTGTAAACCCAGACAAGGTAGCATTACCACATAAGACAGGGTAGCATTACCCTTGTGAGTTTTCAAGAGTAACTTGACAGAAGCAGAAAGCCTTATCTAGTTCATAGTAGCTGGTGGTTTCAAACTGTGGACCTTGTGCTTAGCATCCTAGCACCATTCCCTATGCCACCAAGGATCCCATGGAGTAGAATTCAAAACAAAACTGAACCAAAAAAGAAATTCAACTGTGATCAATTTATTCTGACTCATAGCCACCCTATGCGACAGGATAGAACTGCCTCTGTGGATTTCTGAGACTTGCTTCCCCTGTGGATTTCTGAGACTGCAACCCTTTATGAGAATAGCAGGCCTGTCCTTCTCCCTGCAGAGCTGCTAATGCTTTCGAACTCCTGACCTTTGGGTTAGAGGTCTATCTAATTCATGATCATTCCTTCACCAAGGCCTCTCTTGAGTAGAATACAGTACATCTATACACACAAATAATGCTATTTTATACATATACACACTATGTTTGTTATATGTGTATATATGCGCTGTGTGTGTTATTCATTAGGAGACCTGGTGGCGCTGCGGGCTAGGCTTTGCACTGCTAACCCCACTATTGGGGGTTCAAACCCAGCAGTTACTCTGCATCAAGGTGAGGCGGTCTACGTCTCTGAAAACCAATGAGTCAGAATCAGCATAATGGCAAAAGGTTGAGTATTATTTGTATAGCACACCCACACGTGGATAGATATGTCACATATATTACATAGACCTGTATGCAATGATACCCCAAGTGAATCATGCCCCAGCCCCCAATATATAGGTACTATTTAACTTATGCTAATGTCCTTGGGCAAAAGCATTCTTTGGGAGCTTTGCTAAACAACTTGCCAGCTAAGCAAACCATCGGGGCTAACAGGAGGTACATCAGCCCACGACCAGTTATTTACACGGAAAATAATATGTCTTCATACCTGAAGCACTGTGTTTGTGAGACTTGCTGGAAAAATTTAAGCACACTCTCCATCACACCTGATAATCTTATGTAAGCTGTTGTTAGAGGACAAGAGTTAGAGAATGTGCAATGTAGATGTTCAAAATGCAATGCCATGCTCCCAAACTGAACTACTTGATGGCAGCATTTCCCATCATTTGTGTTAGTGGAGCATTTTTATTGATTTTATATGCATGTCCACATTTATTTGTCCTGAAATGAGACTTCCTCTTCAGTTATCGACGCCTTTCCATAATAATCCCCCTGGCCCCACCCTCTTACCACACTTTCTTCTGTTTTCGTTGTCTGTGGACACTATTACTCAAGCCACTGGATTCATTGCACCTTTGATGCCAGTGGCTAAGAAGGACTGACCCTCTCCAGTGGGGAATGGTGGAGAACAAGCTCTTTGTTGGTACTTTTTAAAATAGACTAGGAAGTTGGAGCCATTGGCCTTCTCTCTTCTCCTTCCTTTGCTCATGCTCCACTTGTATGCCTACAATGGTCTTCAACATTCCTTAGGAAGGTAGACCTACATCAGTCCTTTCACTAATGTATGTCTATTAAGATCTCATAGATTTGTTATTCTGTGATTGTGCTTATAAACAAATGAGTCAGTACACATTGATTGGTTTGGGGGCCTTTTCAAATACATGCATTTTCCAATGTCCAATTTCTATTAATTCTGTGGGTGATATCTGGATATTGTTGTTTACATCAATGTTTATGAAACAAAGTGAATTGTGATCTATCCCTAATTTCATTCAATTGATGTAATCATTGTTGATAGTGTCCGTAGTTGAGTTTGTTTCCCTCCAATATCCTACGTGAATAACCTCAGAAATTGTCTTTCAGTGTGACAAAATGTTGACTAACAGACTCACATCTATTGCTCTAAAATTGATTTTAAGTACACTTCAATTATTTCTCTGTCAATATATAAAAATCCTCTAATAATGTTTCTACTTAATGTTGCCAAACCAACGAAAATAATCATTCGAACTTTCCAATTTTTTCCTATTACAAACAATGATGCAGTAACTTTCTGTACACATACCATTGCTTGGGTATTCTGAGAACAGAATTGACATGGGTGTTTCCATCAATGAGAATCAATTCAGTGTCAACCACTTTTATCATAACTTTGGATTGTTGAGAAGTCATAGAGGCAAAGAAAATAGTTGGTCCACAGTCAGGTGACATTTTTAAAATCACTTTTTCCCCCTCTTCTAATGGAACCTTGTACTTGTGGTTAGTGTTACTCTTCCACTCACACACAGACATTAGGCTCCTTTCAGGTATGATTTATGTATTACAGCTAGAGAGTTCTCTTTAAAATCAAATTTAAAGATTTCCACTTTAAATTTGATTGATATTGCAAAAAAGCCTTTCTAAGTACTCGCTGCATATGTACCATGCACTTGTCAACACTGACTAATGGTGATTGTCAATCAGATCGATGGAAATTTGATTTCTTATTATTGGTTTTACTATTTTGAAATTACATCAACTGGTCTTTGAGCCTCACATAAGGAATCTGAAAATTTTGCTTGAAAAGCATTCTTTAAAGTTGGAAGGCAACTAAGTGCTTAAATATATTACTATGAACTTCTAGACGATGCAGCTGCATTTGTGCCCATGAGCAGGGATTGACTCAATGGTAATGAGCTTGATTGCTTGCTTCCTCTTCCGGTTGGTTAGAGAGACTCTGTTGCCATCAGGTGGGTCATCCTGGTCTCTTTGTCTGGTAGTTGCTCTTGTGATTTTTCAGCTCTTGAGTTAGCAGATGACTCACAATGCTAGGAATGAAAGCACTCTTTAAAATGAAGTCTCATGACTTTGGAGCCCCTAGGAGTTGCCTGTGAACTATGTTCTTCAGCTACTCATTGAAATATTGTTTGTTTGGGTCGTAAAGACACCTTCTAAGAATGGTCTGATGTGATATACTTCTCAAAAAAACATCACCCCTTGAAAGCTCTATGAAACACAGTTCCACTCTGATGCACATAGGGTGGCCAGGTGATCAAAGTGACTGGAGGGCACCTGGTACTTTCATAACTTTGACTCGTGAAGCCATGAGGAAAACAAAACAAATTAGTATACAATGATGGATCTCTGAAAAGTCACTCTCCATATAAGAATTTGTATTCCCTGGTACTCATCCTTCGCTTATATTCAGGCACACTTCAGATAAGCATAGGTATTACAGTTGGGCAAACCAAGAATATGGAAAATAGCATTTTTTTTTTGCTTCTGTATATGGTGATATAATGTTTACATGTTGTGCTGTTAACTGCAAGACCAGTGGTTTGCAACCATCAGCTGCTCCTTGGGTGACAGATGGGGATTTCTACTCCCATACAAAGTTACAGTTTCGGATAACAATTTGAGTATTGAATTAATATGTGCCACACTCACTTCTAATTAATATGCATTCATTTTCTCTCTTGGATTCCTATAGCAATCTTATGTGGCTGGTCCTAATAAGAGAAGGGAGGGAAAAAGAAACTAAATACCGTAATTCCTTTAAGATTCCCATCCAAAAAGAGTTGAGCTTGGGATTCAATGGCAGGCATTGAAGTTGCAAGCAAGGTGTGTACTCATGGCGGTTCTGTACAGTTACCGGGCTCCTCCTTTTTAATGGTTTCTACTGAGTAGAGAGTGAGTATTCAAGACATGATCCATCAAACCATCTTCTCTGGTTCTTAGCTGGGATGCCCAGGAAGGAGCATTTTTCTAGCCCACAAAACCACTCTGGAAGAGGTAGTTGCAACGTGGTTTTGTTGCATCATTTGTATCCTATACACATATGTTTTGTCACTCAACAGTATCTTGCCAGCTTATTAGGGACATATCCTGAAGAACAGACCTGTCATCCAGTCTATTTTCCCTACCTCACCATTTACTATGCCGTGACACCATGCGGTGTTGGTTGTTCTTAGGTGGCCATGAGTTGGTTCTGACCCAGAGCAACCCAAAAGACAATGAAACTAAACTCTGCCCAGTTGTGAACCACCCTCATCATCGCTTCCATGCTTGAGCCCATTTATGCAGCCACTGTGTGGATCCAATTAGGGGAGGAGCTTTCTTTCTTTTGAAGTCCCTCCTCTATCAAGCACATGACCATTTCCAGGGACCTGTTTTTCCTGACAACGTCTCCAAAGTATGTAAGAGCAAATCTTACCAACTTTGCCTCTAAGGAGCACTCCAGGTCTGCTTCTTCCAAGACAGATGGATTTATCCTTTTTTTGCAGCCCACTATGCTTTATTCAAATTAAAGCACATTGATTTTTCAGCAATCTTTCTTACTCAATGTCCAACATATTGCATGTGAGGGGATTGAAAATAGTGTACTTGGGTCAGGTGCACCTTAGTCCTCAAAGTAACACCCTTGCTTTGCAAGATTCTAAAGAGTCTTGTGCAGCCCATTCATCTAAAGTAACATATTTTCTCTTGCCCGCTGCTTCTCTGAGTATTGCTTGTGGATCCCAGTAAGACAAGCTTCTTGACAATTTCAACCTTTTCTTCATTGATCAGGATCCCACTGTTGCCACACCCTTTATGTGATCTCTTCATGATTCAAAAGCCAAACCAAATCCACTGTGCTCTAGTCAGTTCTGACCCAGAGGGACCCTACGGGACAGAATAAAACTTCCTCCAGGGGTTTCTTAGACTTTTTACATCTATATGGCACAGGTAATCCCTTTTACCTCCAGCAGGGTGACTGGGGGATTTCAACCTTGTAGTTGTAGCTCAATGCATAACCCACTACAAGGCTCCTAATGGCAGCATGACCCACTATGTTCTGATGTTGTGTTGCCATGAAACCTTTGATTAACTTTAATCGATTTAATTTCCTTTTTTTCTTTAAAAAATTTTTTTTCTTACTTTTTGAAATCTTTGGTTTTATCAAGATGGCTTTAAGAAAAGATAACAGGGCATAACAAGTTCTATGCATAAGGATACTGTTAATATTTTAGGGAGTAAGAAGATCTTTGAGAATAGCCAATGCTATTGGAGTCATATGACATATAAACTGAAAGAGCAGATTTTTATTGTCAGATATTCTTATACTACATTTATTAAAAATACAAGCATTGGGTAAGAAAATTAACTCGTTGAGTACCAATTATTGGCTCTCTTTTTAAAATTACTGTGAAAATGGTAAAAGTGGCATGCGGAGCAATCTGACCTCATCATTTAACCTAAAGTGGGTGGAGAGAGAATCAGTATCTGATTCTCCAGCTCCAGGCTGTTTCCTAAATGGCAGAGAGCAGTCCTGCCTCCACCATCCAAACGTTTTCCGACTCCTGACCCCAATCGTTCCTCTTAGGGCACTCTACTACTCTACTGGGCTCAATAATTAGTTGCAGTGGTCACACAGAACTTACAGATAATTCTCAGCTGTGGGGTGCATTATGGTAGTTAAAGGTGACAGCTCAGGTTCAGGCATCCTTGGGATACGGTTTTTCCATCAGGAGAGCATCCTCTTAGCCATCCTTACAGGCAGGTCTGTCTCTCTTTAACACTCCCCCTCCCCCACCCCCACCTGGCTTCTGCACTACTTTGACAAGCATTACAAAGTTCTTTCACCTCTGCTGATAAGTATCCTGAAGCATGTCACTCTTCCAGAAAGCTGCAGCTCAAGAGAGCTCAGCTTTAGCTTTATGGGGCAGCAAACTTACTTCTTCAGCTTTTCTATTCCATGGGCCAGGAATCAGGACAGCAATTCCAGGTTCAAAGGATGTGCTCCCTTCCTGGCTTTTCTCTCTGGGTAGTCATGAGGCCCCCTCTGTTCTGGGACTGGGTCTCTTTTGAGCTTACTAATAAAGGGCTCCATATACTTATTTACATAGTTGCACCCCACAGGAGGAGTAGCATATAAATTAGTTGTAGTGCTAGCAATTACACACAGCACTTGATGGGCCACAAGCATCATACTTGCATAATCTCTTCCAAACATTTGGTAGGAGTTTCAAAAACTATATTAAGCATGTCAATACGCAGGAACTGGGGGGGGGTACTGGGTGTAAGATATGAAAATAGTAATAATTTATAATTTATCAAGGGGTCATGAGCTTGGGGGGAAGGAAGGGAAAAAAAGGAGCTGATCTCAAGGGCTCAATAGAAAGTAAATGTTAGAAAATAATGATGGCAGCATATAAATAAATATGCTTAATGCAATTGATGTATGGATTATAATAGAGCAATTTTTTTAGGGGGGCATCCCTGCTCTCCAGCGGTGGGAGTAGAAGGTCCAGCCCCATTGCTGGAATTGAACCTCCATCCCAGTGGGCCGCAGTCCCGCGCACAATCACTACGCTACCGCGGCTCATCCCCCATAATAGAACAATTTTAAGAGCCTCCAATTAAATGATATTTTTATTAAAAAAAGAAAAAGGAAAGTGAGTGCGCCACAATTGTGTTAAATATATATGTACATATATACATATAAAGACATAATTTAAAGGTCAAGAGGTTGTCGTGATTTGTGTTCTAAGTGTTTTTAAAAGATGAATATATAGGGCTGAGGCCCGGTGGTGTAGTGGTTGTGCGCAGGACTGTGGCCCACTGGGATGAAGGTTCAATTCCAGCTACACAGGAGCAAAGACTGGGCCTCCTACTCACACCACCAGAGGGCAGTGATGCCCCAAAAAAGATGAATATATAAATATATATAATATACATTAAATACATGTACATATATTGTAAAACATTTGCCATAGATGTTTTGGCTTAAGAATAACATATCATAGTGTGGGAGTAAATTTCCATAATAGCCCAGGAAACAGCTTCAAAATCAGCATCAATTATGATGTGTGTATTTTCCTCCCCTTAAACACTATTGGACAATTGTAACATTACAGAATTTATTATTGATTATATCTCTTCTAGTCACATTATTTGCTATTCTAACTTCCATACCTTCCTTAAATCTTTCCAGAGCCCTCCTAAAAAGCCAAATTCTTTTATGAAGCAAACAATTTAAATTTCTTGCATTGCCATTCACTCATTCTTTTTCCTAAAGTATCTATCATTGTCATGACCTAACTTCTTCATGAATTTACCTAACAATAAATATTTTGGTTGTTTTCAGTTCTGGAATATTAAACGTAAAGCTGTCATGAACATTTGTATGCAAATCTTTGAGTGAAAATGTGCTTTCAGTTGTCTTATTTACATACCTAACAGAGTAGTTCACATGGAAACACTATGGACTGTTTTAATTTGTTTTAGGAATTGTAACTGTTTTACATTCCCACTAGTAGTGTTTTAGTGCCGCAAGTGAATCTATACCTTCACCAGTACAGTATAAACCAACCCAAGCCTCTGATTTCAGCTCACAGCTACTGTAAGACGGCGCAGAACTACTCTATGGGATCTCGGAGGCTACGAATCTCTACCCCCAAAAGCCTCATCTTTCTCCCTTGGAGAGACTGGTGGTTTGAACTGGGTTTGAACTACCACCACCTTCATGGCAAACAGCACAATGCTTAACTCACTGCAGGCCCAAAGAGAAAAGCATGCATAGTTATCTCATTTTGGTTTCAGTTGGCATTTCTGGATTACTAATGACATTGAACCCCCTTTCAGGAGCTGATTATATTCTGCAGGCATTTTCTTTGATAAAGTTTGGTTCACCATCTCCATCACTGAGCTGCCTTCTCATTATCAAGCTTTTATAAATATTACAAATTCTTTATTATATCTGATACATGAGATAGAAGTAAGACAATCTTACTATATGAACTGATTCTTGAAGAAGAGAGGAGAACTTCGCCAGGAGAAATGAGTGTAAAAATATTTCATCATACATAAAGATAACTTGTGCACACTTTGTAGAAAGAGAAAAAGGTTTGGTTTATAAAGCTCAAATGCCTAGTAAATAAGATATAATGGTGGGAAAAGAGTTTAGAAAAATAGGATGAAACCAGAATACAAAGACGTTTTGTATTTTGCTATGAAATTTAGACATTTTCTATGCATGTATGTGTGTGTGTGTGTGTGTGCAATAAAACCAAAACAAGCCCACCGCCACTGAGTTCATTCTGGCTCATCGTGACCCTTTATAGGGTTTCCCAGGCTGTAAATCTTGACAAGAGCAGACAGCCTCATCTTACTTAGTAAATATCAATACACTAACAATAAGAATGTTAATAATCGAGCTTTATAGTTTATGGAGTCCTTCTCTATGCACAAGTTATATAGTGTTTCATCCTCCATTATTCTATTTTAGCTCTATAAAAATCCTGGAAAGATGCTGTGGCTTGGAGACATGTGTAATCAAGATTAAATATAGGTTTTGAAGTTTTGAGCCAATACCTTCCAGGTACAACTTAGTGTGTCTGTGTAATGCGATAGCTTGTGAGGAAGGCGTAGAGCTGGCTCCCTCTGCAAGCCCTCAGGAGGGTCCTCTGTCAGAGGGTTAGGAGGAAATGCCCTGCTGGCCTTGACAGATGGTATCACTGGCCCTTAGAAAGGGTGTGGCCCATGGATAGTCTGTGAACATGACCTTTCACAGTTCTGGAGTCTTACACCAAAGCTCCCAAATCTTCAAGGATTGTTGAGGCCTGGTGAGATTTCTTTTAGTTGATTTTTGTATGTCGAGTGACTCTACATGAACAAAGTTTTAGTGCTATGTTAAGCAAAAAGATCACATGGTGTTAGCAAGATCTTAACTTAAAAAAGAATCTTGGGACTCTTTTCAAGCCTAATCGTGAGTTCAATGAATATTTTTCCCATTGCATTAGACTTCCTTTTTCGAATCCAGTGATATGCACCAGTCTTTGCTTCGGTCTACGCCAGAACTGGGTAGATTCACGATGCATGATCCTTTTCCACAGTGTTGCTGTGAGTCAGACTTGAGTTTGGTTTGGATCTACGCACTGGACTCCTGCCTCCAGGTATATTGATCAAACCCATCAGACACTCTAAGGGAGAAAGATGAAGCTTCGACTCCCAAGAAGAAAGAGTCCCAGTATCAGAAACTCATGAGAGGACTTCTCCCCTGTCCTCCATGGTCACTGGGAGGCAGCAGGGACTTGATGGCAGTGAGTAAGGAGTTCTATCAGGAGCCTACCAGAAGCCCGGTGGCATAGCGGTTATGCATTGGGCTGCCAACTGCAAGGTTGGCAGTTTAAAAGCACCTGCCTCTCTCAGGGAGCAAGATGAGGTTTCTACTTCTGTAAAGAGGATCGAGTCTGATAGAGTCACTGTGAGTCAGAATTAACTTGGTGGCAGTGTTTGTTTTTGATGAGTCATTAACTACGTGGTAGCAGTACATTTCGGGGTTAACTTGATTTATCTGATGTTCTGTGTATCCATGAATACATGAGTAAGGTGGTAGGTTGACTACTGAGACATTGGAATAGACTCGAGCCTTTATTTGGAACTAATTCTTTAAGTCTAATAGTTACAAGCTTGGTGAATGTGATAGTTAGCTTTTGTATTACCTTGGACACTTATGAGGAAGGTATGAGTGACGTCCAGCCACTCGTTCAGGACCCAGCCTAATGATGGCTTCTTGGGGGTGTGACTTTTTAAAATAAGAGATGCTGTGGAGAACTTCATTTGCTTACCTTAATCTTTCCTGATTGCTTGAATCCTGTGTCTGGTGTCTGGGGCAAGCATCCCAGGTAGCCAGACAAATTTGGGAGTACTGACACTCTGCCAAGTCCCCAGCGACCTTGAATTCCCTGAATCCACACCCTCTGCCCTGTGATTGCTCAGCTCCCCACTGCGCCTTTCTGCTTCACCAACCTACCATTGCTTAACTCTGGAGGGGCCTCCAGCATAACTCTAGAGGGGCCTCCAGCCAGCACGTGACTCATGACTTGAATTGGATTGAGTTGGACCACTTCTTTAAGATACAATATTTTGATATAAAGCTTTGTCTTATACATGTCTGATCGTCACTGGCATGATTTCTCTTAAAAATATAGCATACCACAGTGAAATAAAACATAATGCTTGTGTTGTTGACTATCAAATCCTGGTGGTAGAGTGGATTACAAGTGGAGAGGCTAATCCAAAGCCTCATATCCACCAGCTGCTTTGTAGGAAAAGGATGAAACTTTCTGTCCCTGTAAATATTTGCAGTCTTAGAAACCCATGGGGTAGTTCTCTACTGTCCTATATGGTTCCGTTGAGTCAGAATCAATGGTGGTGGTGGTCTACTTTTGCCAATTAACTGAAACAGATTGACTATTCCGTACTGAACATGTGTGCATTACTGTCTTCCCTTCAGGGATCACGAATGAATTATTGGTTGAAAAAGATTCACGGACACAATTGTGTTTGCTTCCTAATTAGTAACTATTTAATAATCAAGATTCTTAGGAAGCAAGACTTATTATTTAAGAGCCCTGGGATGTTTTAAAAGCTGATTTTCATTTATTTGTTTAGCTAACCAACTCATTTCTAAAAAAGTAATTCTACTTCCTGAAATTTATTCTGTATATGAACATTAACAATGGAATGTGAGTTTATTTATACCTAATATATGTGATATATATTAAGCGATTGTTCATTAAGATACAGCTTATGAATTTCAGTGGTTACCTTTGACTTCTCTTCTATTTATACAAAGATCATCAGAATGTTAGAAAGCATAGCTTGTCTGTTGTTATCTAGGTAGAGTAAATTTTCAAACTTCCCTAAACCCAAGCTGTAGAGAAAGGAAACTACGTACACGCATAATATGAAATTGTAATATTTAAGTCCACAACAATTTTGAATGATATGTGATTTTCTACCTACTCCCATCACATTCTTCTCTTCATATAAATCTAAAAGGTGACATTTCACCATGTAAAATTGAACTGTTAAATTGTATAATTGAAACAAATAACTGATAAAATGCATCCTTTGTTTTTTAAAAAAAAGGATGATTTCCTTGGGCAGACGGTTCTGATTGAGTGTTCTGTGGAGAACATGTGGTGACTTAAGTGATTAAAAAAATGTTTTTAGAAAAATGGAATTAAAAGATAGTGCCATATTTCCATTAACTTTTGGAAGTCCCTCCCCCCCATCACCCTGTGGGCAGGTACACTGATATATACATACATATGTTTGCTTGAGCTTTAAATATCATTTAAAATTTAATTAAATGAAAGCAATTGATTTGCAACATTTCATTATCTATTATGTGTTGTCTTAGTTCTAGGGCTACTATTACTAAACTTTAACAAATGGATGGCTTTAAAGAAACAGAAGTGTATTTTCTCAGGGATTTGGAGGCCACAAGTCCAAATCAGGGCACAGAAGAGATGATGGCTTTTGACTGAGAAGTATTGCATTGCTACCCATGAAGATGGAAATTCAAATGCACAAGTTTTGTCATGTGTTCAAAGCTTTGCAGGGTCTTTGTGTGTTGGATTTGACTTTATGGGTGGGTCTATGGGGGAAAACCCTGGAGTCTCTGTGGTGGTCGTGGTTACATACTGGGCTGCGTTCTGAAAGGTCATCACTTCGAAACCACCATCTGCTCTGTGGGAGAAAGACAGGGCTTTCTATTCTCATAAACCATTCCAACCCCCCAAACCACACTCACTGTCATGGAATCAACGCTGACTCTGTGGGTTTCCCAGACTGTCCATGGGATGCAGTTCAACCCTGCCTATTACCCCAATGTTTGTTTTCCTAAGAGAAGGCTTTCTCTTTCTGTCCGCTCTGCAGAAAGAGCCTTGCAAACCTCTATGTCTTACTCCGTCTTTCTGCTCCCTTTTTCCTTTAAATATATATCTCAAAACAGATTGACTCAAGATAGACACACCTTAAATGAATACTGCCACATTATTATAACACAGGCAGTCCATTCCAGCCCTAGGACGCATAAACCTAGAAAACAAACCACTGCCATGCAGCAAATGTCTGCGCGCAGCACCCTGTAGACCAGAGTAGCCGCGCTTCGCAGTGTTTACGCGGCTGTCGATCTGTACAGGAGTGGAGTGCACAGTCTCACATTTTCTTCCCATGAGCAGTTCCGGGTATGTATCAAAGACCTTATGGTTAGCAGTCATATGCTTCATCAACCATGCCGCAAGACATTCTATAGGATTTACAGCACATATTTGGTGTGTGTGTGTGGGGGGGGGCACAATTCCATCCATTAAAAAGTGCCATTCTAACAATGAACCATATTCTACCTTGAGCAATTTATCAATTGGTTAAGATGAAATAAATCAAGAGGGAAGTAAATTTTTAAATGCCTTTGATGCACACTTCCATTTATCTGTCTTGATATTTGAACAAATGGTGCTTTGAAGCTAATTTTAAAAACAGAAAAAAAACTGGGATATTATGCAATATAAATTTATACCAATCCTTTTAGAAATTGTACCCTAAAGAGGTTGTATATTAATTTGGGGCATGCTATTTATTCTTAATAGCGAGAAAGCATGTAGAATTTATCTCAAATATATTTTTCTTTCCTATTTGAAGAAAAAAATCAAACAATATTTTTAGGGAAGCTACTTATAAGCTAACTTAATTTCATAATATTTTTTTGTGGGGGGGCATCACTGCCCTCAGGTGGTGGGAGTAGGAGGTGCAGCCTTTGCTCCGGTGGAGCTGGAATCGAACCTCCATCCCAGTGGGTTGCAGTCCCGTGCACAACCACTACGTCACCGGGGTTCAGCCCTTAATTTCATAATTTTAATGGCCTAAATTTTTATTATGGGTTTTGTATATATTTCTATGATACTATAAATCAAATAGGTATGTTTAATCATGTAACTGTATAGCTGATTATTTTAAGTATTTATATAAAGCCACAGGCCAATGCTGGAATCTAGAAGGCCTCCCTGGACCCTTACCTTAACTCCTCACTTACCTTTCTCTCATGGTTGACATTTACATCATTTCTCTTACATTATTTACATCAGGTTCTTCTGGCTAGAGGAAATGGGACAATTGATTTCTCTGTATGTCTTGTGATTAATATCTGAAACTAATGGTGTCCAGAAAGAAGATCTTTCCATGAATGTTTCCGAGATGAGGCTGTTATGTTGTCATAATTATACCTCTTTCCTGTAGCTGCAGAAACTCTAGCAGTTTAACGTGCTCTGCATAGGGCTGTGCCCTGAGAGGTCTCAGATTCAGATCACTGTTCACTCCATTGTAGAATGATGGGGAGCCTTTTCTTACAAAGATTTTACAGTGCTTTGGAAACACAAAGGAATAATTTTATTCTGCCCTACCAAGTTGCTAAGAATTTGAATCAACTCGATGGCAGTGGTTTTGATACCCCCTTCCCTTTACCTATCTTGGTATTTGAACAAACGGTGCTGAGGCAAGCACTATGGGTGTGTATTTATTATCATTGAGGTTATCAGCAGGTAAACAGCAATGCCAAATTTAGCTGAGATCCAAAGTAAGACGGATGTTGTATTTGTCTTTTAAAGCAACATTTAAAATATCTCCAGACCTATGCTCTCTGCTGGTGCCAGGACTTCCTTCAGCCATTTATCTATCTTTTTAATTTCTACATATTGAGGTAAAGTAAGGCAGACTATATAGAGGAATCTTTATATAGTAAATTATATGTATAATACAAAGCCTCAATTAAATAATGTACCTATTAGATAGAATCAGAATTCCAGAACATTTAATTAGCTCATGCCAAAAGAACCTGTACATATACCAACAGGAAGTTGTTCAAACAGAACAAGGGATGCCACCTGTTATAAAATTAGGAGAAGTGTAGGTTAGGTTGTATCCTTTCACATTATTCACTCAGTTGTATACTGAGCAAATCGAGAAAGTTAGATGATATGAAGAAGAAATTGGCATAAGGATTGTGGGAAAGGCTCATTTATAACCTGTGATATACAGTTGATACAGCATTGCTGGCGAAAAGTGAAAAGGACGTGAAACACTTCCTGATATGTGGCTTACAACTACATGTAAAAACAACAAAAATCCTTACAACTGGATCAATAGACAACACTATCATACAAAGAGAAAAAAAATGTACTTGCTAAGGATTTGATTTTACTTGCATCCCGACCAGCATTCATGAATGTAGCAGTCAAGGAATCCCTGGGCAGATCTGCTTCAGAAGATACCTTTAAAAAGCTAAGGATTAACAATGCTTTGAGGACTGAGTGTCAGATGCATGTGAAAGTTGGGAGAATGCCCAGCCCAGTCCCACTGCTGGAATTGAACCTTCATCCCTGTGGGCCGCAGTCCTGCGCACAACCACTACGCCACCGGGGCTCAGCCTGAAAGTTGGGAAAATGAATTAGGAAGACTGGAGAAATGATGCCTTAGAAATACAGTGTTGGCAGGGGATTTTATATGCATCTATCCACATATCTACATTACTGCCTTTGAGTCCACACTGGTTCACAGGCCCCTGTATTGGTTAGGGTAATAAAGATAGCAGCATGAAGCCATATAACCCTTCAGGACAGTTTCTATATTTGAAGTTTTGCATTAGACAGATGGTTTCAGAGTGCTACAGATAGTATACTAACAGCTCAGAGTAGAGTAATAGCTCTACAATTCATTGTCTAAAACACTTTGACTTCACCAGTGGTGTATTTGCAAATCACACACAAAAAAAATTGGGGGGGAGGGGAATCCCAAGACTCACTCTAGTGAGCTGGTTTAAAAATGTGAGAGATTAGTTATATTATCATTGCTTTCAATTTATGTGTTAGAAACAGTAGGCCACTGCTTTAGACAAAAATCAAGAAGTCATGGTACACTGTGCTGTGTGTAAAGACATTTTAGTCAGAAAGGATCATGTCCCACGGATCGTAACTTGAGTAACTCTTGACTCTTGTTTCAATTTTCCCATCCCTAAAAATGCCCTGATGGCATAGTGGTTATGAGTTGGGCTACAAATCATAAAGTCAGCAGTTCAAACCACCAGCAGGTTCATGGGAAAAAGAGGAGGCTTTCCAATCCCATAAAGAGGTGAAGTCTTGAAAATTCACTGACTGAGATAGTTGTGCCCAATTCTATGGAGTCTCTATGCATTGAAATTGATCAATGGCAGTGAGAAAGATTTTGTTTTCTTTTTAATCTGGCATAGCCATTACTGCTTTATAGGTTTCCTGAGTTTTTACACTGGGCATTTATAAAGTACCACCTAGTATTTGTTTATATTTTAGGAAGCATAAAGTTCATGCTTACATAGTGGTTAGTTAACAATTGAGAATATCCTTCCTTTACTCCTTCACTATTTTTAATTTTTCTTGTAATATTGGAAAGGGCATTTTAAAAATATATAAATTTATATTTAAAGTAAAAGTCAGACAATATCCCTAGTTTCTATGTTTACTTTATGCAACCACTCTGTTCTTTTGGTAAATTAGACATATGCCATTATAACTTCCAAATGAGTTTCCAGATCATCTATGCCCTTATCTTTACTGCTGCCAGGTCTTTCAAGCAACAGCTATTATGTACCTGGGTGATTACAGCAGTGCAGGTGGATTAACTGCTCTCTTAGTGTCCATTGTGCTTCCTCCACTAATGACCTTTTAAAAACAAGAATCAGATGATGGTCTAAAATCATCCAGTGGCTTCACATTGCCAATGGAATACAATCCAGAGTCTTACTGTCATTTTTTTACTTATTGAGAGTTTCCCTGGGTGATGGTAGCAGCTAATGAGTTAACCTGTGACTTGGAAGGCTGGTGATTTGAACTCACTAAAGAAAGAGCTGGTGGTCTACTTCTAGAAAGCCACCATTGAAAGCTTCATGGATACATCTGTAGACAGTAAGTGGGTTAATCTTTCCTTGAGGGGAATGGCAATAGAGAATGGGGGTGGGGTGGAAATAGGGAGCTAATGGCACTGAGAACAAGAACAAAGAAAATGTTCTAAATTGGATTGTAGTGATGATTGTACGAACTCTTCTTAATTTAACTGAAAAATTAAATTGTATGATTTGTGAATTATATGCCAATAGCTTTTGTTGAGTTTTTTTTAGTTTTGTTTGTATTTTCTTTAAAGAAAGAAAGGCAGCTGAGCCCCGGTGGCATAAGTGGTTAAGTGGTTGAGTGCAGGACTGTGGCCCGTGGGCTTGGCGGTTCAAACCCAGCAGCGGCTCTCAGCAGCAGAGCTGGGTAGCTCCCACGACCACCAGAGGGCAGTGATGCCCACAAAAATAAAAGGAAAAACAGCAACAAAAACGAAGTAAGAAAGAAAGAAAGAAAGAAAGAAAGAAAGAAAGAAAGAAAGAAAGAAAGAAAGAAAGAAAGAAAGAAAGGCTACCCTGTGGAGCACAATTCTGTGGTATAGTTGAGTCACCCGGAGTCAGAGTTGACCGGACTGCACCTAAGTTTTTAAGCAATATTTGGTGTTGTGGGCTCGACTTATCTCTTTTTGCACTTCTTGCAAGTCTCCCTAGTTCACAGCATATTTGAGTGTTCTTCATTTTTTAGCTAAGTTTATTTTTCACCCTACAATCTTCTTTCCTTGCAAGAAAAAAAATGTATATCAGTATATCTTTCACCTTTAGTTTCCAACTTAGAAGTCATCTCTGCTGAAGGAGTTTCCTGTGATCTGGAAACAAGCCCATTTATAGGCTGACTGTAAGAAGTTCTCGTGGTGTACTAGTTAAGTGGTTAAGCTCTTGGTTGCTAATCAATAGTGTATATCAAATCCACCAAGTTGCTCCATGGGAAAGAAACTGGACCATTTGTTTTCATAAAGTTTAAAACGTCCCACAGGAAAGGTCTGCACCTAACTGCAACAACATGCTTGTTGCTGCTTGTAGAAAACCAAGTGAGCTCAGGTAGATGGAAGATGGCAGCAGGAAACTTGGGAGGCATTGGCTAAAGGAATACAACAAAAGATGGGTGTGCTAGTCTGGGTAGACTAGAGAAACCAATTCATAAACACACATATGGATATAAGGGAAAAGTTTATATACAAGAGGAATGGGATATTGAGAAAGCATCCCAACCCAGTCCAGTCCAAGGTCATAAGTCCGATATTAGCCCATATGTCTTATACCAGTCTATAAAGTCTCCTTCCAACTCAGGACAATCACAGGCCAGTGAGTGCAGAATCTTGTGTATCCAGCAGCAGTAGAGGCATCCTGGTGCTGGCAGGGGTCTCCCCATGCCTCCTCATTTCCAGGGCTCAGGGCCCATCAGCAGTAGCCATTGGCGGTTGAAGCATCTCAGCGCTGGCAGGGGTCTCTCTGTGGCTTCTCTGGCCCCAGAGGCAGACCTGTTCGTTCCCCAGTACCATCAGGGCAAGCCCATGTGGCTTCTCCTTCATCTCCTCCAGGTTCCATGACTCATGCTACCATCTTGTCTTGTCGGTAGACCGACTGCAAGAGACTGAGTCTCTGGTCTCTCATCTCCACTGGGAAAATATTGTGAGATTTCCCAGAATTCTCAGAGAAAGCTATGCCCACACAGAGGTCTCATTGGCAGTCTCCAGATTTAGAGGCGAGACTCCTTCTCTACACTCTTAGTCAAATTGGCGCCAGAGTATGCAACTGCCACAATCAGGAAAGCAGAAGAAAAAAAAGACATCATTTTACATAATGGCTGCACACACCTACAGATCTCCCAACAGTGGGGGAGAGTTCCTGTCTCCGCAGAAGTCCCTTCAACACTTGTTACTTTCTGATTTTTTCAGTTGGACTCTCTTTGCAGGTGTTAATTGGTATCTCATGGTTGTTTCAATTTGCATTACTCTTATGGCTAATGATCGGGAACACTTTCTCATATGTTTATTGGCCATTTGGATTTTTGCCCCTGTGAAACTTCTCTTCAGGTCCTTTACTCAGCTCCTTAGGGGGCAATCCTTTTTTTTCTTATTGTAAACTTGCAAAGTATTATATATTTTTGTAATAAGTCCTTTGCTGATATGTCATTGGTAAAGATGTTTTCCCAGTCTAGGCTAGCTTGGTGATTTCTTTTGATGTACACAGGTGTTTTACCTTCAGTATATCCCATTTGTCAATTTGTGACTCCTCTGTATTTGTATCCTTCTCAATTTCTTATAGTCTATGCATTCCCTGTGCCAAGGTTCTCAGGTTTGTCCCAGTTCCCTCATTAATGACCCTAACAATTTGGGGTTTTACAAGGACTGTGTAGCACCTTCACTTTATTCTTGTATACAGGTAAGGGTCTTGCTTCATTTTTCTGCAGGTAGACATCAGGTTTTTTTCCCCAGCACTACTTATTGAAAAGGGCACCTGCTTCCCATTTGATATTGCTTTGTATGCTGATGTTTTTATTTCTGGGGTTTCAGCTCTTTTTCATTGGTCTCAGTATTTGTCGTTATACCAGTACCACACTCTTTTGACCACTGTGGCTGAATAATATATGGTGAAGTCAAGTAGAGCAAGCCCTCCCTCTTTGTTCTTCTTCTTTAGGAGTTTTCTGCTAATTTTGGGCTTCTTGGCTCTCCATACGAAGTTGTTAATCAGATTTTACAATTCTTTGAAGAGGGATGATGGTATTTTTATAGGAATAGCATTAAATTTATCTAGTGCCTTGGACAGAACTGACATCACTACAAAATTGAGTTTTTCGGTCCACAAGCATGGGATATTCTTCCATTTGTGAGGTGGCTCTTGCTTTCTTGTCAATGTTGCAAATAATACTAATTGTCTATCTTATGTTCAACCATCCCTGCATCTCTAGTATGAATCCCACTTGGTCATGGTAAATTATTTTTTATATGCTTTTGTATTCTATTGGCCAGTATATTTGTTAGGGATTTTTGAAATGATGTTTGTTAGGGATATTGGTCTGTAGTTCTTAATTCTGTGGTATTCTGCTTTAGGTATCAAAATTATGCTTGCTTCATAGAAAGAGTTTGAGAGTTTTCCGTCTTTTTCTGTGTTCTCAAAGACGTTGTGTAGGATTGGTTTCAGTTATTCCCTGAATGTTCGGTAGAATTCTCTTGTGAAGCCATCTGGCCTGGGAGCTTTTTTTTGTCGGTAATCCCTTGATAACCTTGTCTCTTTCTTCTACTGTTCTGAGTCTGTTGAAGCTCTTGATGTCCATCTGGGAGAGTCTAGGGAAGGATGGTTTTTCCAAGAAGTTGTCCATGTCTTCCAAGTTGAATTCTTGGTGTACTGGCCATCATAGTACTGTGTAATTATCTTTTTGATTCCATTAGGGTTCTTTGTAATGTAATGTCTCATCCTTATCAAATCCTCATCCTTATCAATGAACTTTGTTACTTCCTTTTTTATTTAGATTTGCCAGTGGTCTCTCAATTCTCTTAATTCTCTCAAAAATCAGCTTTCAGCTGCATGATTTCTTTCTAGTTTTCTTTGTTTCCTTCTCTTACGTCTCAGCTCTGATTTTTATTATTTCTTTCCTTTTGTTATTTTTAAGATTGTTCAGCTGATTCTCCTCTAATTGGTATAAGTTTTGTGCCTGTGTACCAACCATAAGCCTCTCTTCTTTTTCATGTGTACATGTGCCAAGACGTGAATACAACATACCGGCATATACCAGGGAACCAATAGAGAGATTTGTATGGCCAGCTCCAAGCCCAACTATGTGGACACACTCTTACCCCCTCAGAAGGATGCACTTCAGAGAACAGCACTGGGGCTATAGCTTGGGAAGAGGGACACATGGGAGAAACAAAAAGAGGTGGAGAGGGAGGGGAGGAAATCCTGACCCACCAATCTCCAACGATGATATTCTTACACAGAGCAGACAATGCATAGAGAGGGCACTAGGACCAGCCTCACCACAAGACATGACATCCATCACTAAACTATGGCACTGTGCAGGACCAAACTGAAGACACAGTGCAGAAATTGCACACAATCTGACCCAATCAAACTGGGACAAAACACTATGGATATGCAACAGAGTAATAAGGGGAGCAAAGTGATGAAATCCCTGGGGAATATAAAAAATAGACTTTAGAGACAGAGTGTGGCATCCCAACAAACTCTACTAAGAAGCAGTCATAAAGGCTAACTAGCAGACCTTCAACTATTTATAGGCCTTTCCATTTTCGTCAGTGTCATTTTTTTTGTTTTTGTTGTTGTTATTGGTTTGTTGGTCTTAACTTCCTTTGTTGTTTTTATTTTGCTTTGCTGGGTTTTTGCCTTTATTAATGTATCTGCACATCTATCTAGGTAAGATAGGTGGGATAAATAATTTGGAGATGAAAAGAACAGAAGCATTGCTGTTAGGGAGATATGGGAGAAGGGGAGGTAGGATAAAGGATGGATGCAGAAACAAACATAGGAACAAGGGAACAACAAAGAAACTAAAATCAATGGAGAAAAGGGCATAGAATGCCTAATGAGACTTAATGAAGGACAATGTAGCAGTGAAGAATTACTAAACTTGAATGAAGGCTAAACATTGTGGAGGTACAAGAGGAAGGTAAAAGGAAATAGAAGGAAAAAACAGAAGGCAAAGGACACTTATAGCGGTCTAACTACAGGCATGCACATATGTAAGTATGTATGTGTGTATGTATGTATATAATGAAAGGGAAATAGAACTATGTACTCATATCTATATGTTAAGAATTAAAGTTGAAGGTGGCTATTGGGCCTTGATTCACACACTCCCTCAACACGAGAGCATTTTGTTCTGGAAATCCGGCATGCTCTGGTGCTCACCTACTCAGCATGATCACTGAAGACAAAATGGGTGCATAAATAAATGTGGTAAAAAACGTTGATGGTGTCCAGCTCTTGAAAGTAATAACATCTGGGGTCTTAAAGGCTTGAAGATAAAGAAGTGGCCAACTAGCTGAGAAGCAACAAACCCCATATGGATGAAGTCAACCTGCCTGTGTGAACATGAGATGCCAATGGGATCAGGTATCAACCAGGCATCTAAGACCCAGAACAAAATCCTACCCAAGATGAATGGGGAGGGGGTACAGCATGGAGTGGAGACCCAATGTCCATCAGTAGACAATTGGACATCCCCCTACAGAGGAGTCGCAGGGCAGAAATGAGCTTATCAGGATGCAGTGTAGTCCTGATGAAGAACTTCCTCTAGTTCTTTTGTGTTTCCTTGCCCCCACTATCATGCCCTCAATTCTATCTTACAAATCAGATTAGATCTGAACATGCACACTGATCGAGACAAGAGCCCATAGCACAGGGAATCCAGTCTAGATAAACCCCAGAGGGTCAACAAGGAGAGGAAAGATACTAGGAGAGTTACGGAAGGGTGAGGGGAGAAGGGGGTGAACCGATCGTAAGAATCAATATATAACCCCCTCTCAGGGGGCCAAACAACAGAAAAGAGAGTAAAGGGCAAAAGAGGGTGATGTAATATATGAAAATAAAAACGTGCTGAGCCCCGGTGGCCTAAGTGGTTGAGTGTGGAACTGCAGCCCGCGGGCTTGGCGGTTCAAATCCAGCGGCACTGGGTAGTGCCCACGACCACCGGAGGCAATGATGCTCACAAAAAAATAAATAAATAAAATAAAAAACGTATAGCTTATCGAGGGTTTGTGATGGAAAGCTGGTGGGGGACAGACGGGGAGGAAATGGGGAGCTGCTATCAGGGGCTCAAGTGGGAAGAGAATGCTTTGAAAATGATAATGGCAGCATTTGTGCAAATGTGTTTGACACACTGGGTGAATACATGGGTTGTGATAAGATAGTTAAGAGCTCCCAATTAAAGTATTTAATAATAAAAAAATAATAAAAATAATCAAAAGAGTTGCAATCTCGGAAATCCCTGAAGGCAGTTCCACCTTGTCCCTGTCTTGTGAGGTCTCTGTAAGTTGGCATCCCCTGGTGGCAGTGAGCTTTCTTTTGCTCCATCCCCAATATAATCATTTCCAGTGCTATTTCCATATAGGTAGCTATTAATGAGATATTTGACATTGATTCCTATTTTGCACGTGATGTACTTGGTAATTCCCACAGTTTAAATGCTCTAAGGCCACAGAAGGTTTCATGGTGACCTTATCGGTCAGTCAACTCTAAAAGTTATTCATAGGTTCAAGTAATGCCACACTTTTGCTGGATGGGATCATTTTTAATTTAGTTTTGGACCATCTGACTTTAATGTGTGTGGGTGCGTATTTTGTCTTTGGTTAGGGATATCAAATTTCTGCTCTCACAGGCTTTTAGAAAATTTATGTAAAATTTACCTTTTCACATTTATAAACATGAAAATTAAAAACCTATCAGCTGTCATTTATGTTGGAAGATGGATGGGATTTCCGAGGTAAGATCATTTTGGATAGCTGATGGTGCTGGTAGACTCTCTGTGACTTTTAAGATTTGTTTGTGATTAAATTTATGCTGAAATGGCATATACAACTGATTCTGAAACTGGGAGCACCTCCAGCACGAGTGGTGCTGCAGCTTGCTGGGCTCCACTGCCCAAGGTGTGGGATTCAGCAGGCTAGTAGAGTGGGACAGGGAGTCTGTGGTTCCAGGTGCGCATGTGTTGCTCATGGACCCACATAGACTGCCTCACTGAGTCTTTTCAAATATCACTGAAAATGAATAATGAATTGAAATAATATAATCCACCTTATCACTTACTGCTTGTTGCACAGATTGATACTAGTTGATTTTAATTATTCCTTATTAGTCATAATTTTGTACTGAATATATGTCCACAAACACAGTTAAAATTTTGTTACCTGGTATTAATTTCTATATCTTAAATTGATAAGTATATTAGCTCATCTTATTAAAGAGAGGGCTCTTAAAATAGTTAAATCCCACTAGCCTTTCTTTCTGTATTACTTTATAGTCACCTATACAATTTCTTCACTACAACATATATCTATACTCCTTACACATTATTTCACTTCCACTTCTTATGGAATTTGCTTGTGCCATTATGTCTGACAACCTGTTTTTGTTTTGTTTTAATGCTTTCTCATTATAATTTTTACCACACTTCACACTTCATGAATACTGAATGCATGCAGTCACCTGACAAGGTATATATTTGTTTATGTTGATAAACTCAGAGCTATATCTTTGCAGGATGTTTGACATAGAGTTTATGTAAATAGTCCAAGTAAGTAATGCACACCCATACACATACCCACAAAATCCCATATTTTTCAGTGCATTAGTGAGCATAATTTTGAAAGCATACTTTCTATTTAAGTTATGTTGCAAAAACAATACATTTTCTGAATTATCTTTCCTTTGCATCCTATGACAGATTATTTTCTCAATCAAATTATTCTTTTACATTTTACTTTATACCCCTGAACCAGGAAGTTGGCTAAAAAGAAAAGAAAGTTTCCTTTTACACAGTCCTTCATGCGTGGTCATTAAGTGGCTTTTATTTGTTGGGGTGTGTCAGTAATAAATACTGTCTCTCTAGGACACCTAAATTATAGCTAAGGTTGCAAGCTTAATAATATGCCTGAGGTAGAGATCAGACCACGTTTTCATTATTGCAATTCTTATTTGTTGGAAGGCAAAAGAATGGTTAGTACAAAAAAGGAAGATGATAAAGGGTAATGGTTGACTAAGTACTGTGGAACTCCTTTACACGACTAGAACAAGATTCTTGCTTATTTCAGTGCTTGGGGATATTATCCCAAACTCATAAGAACTCTGTAGGACATAATGAAATTGCCCCATTGGGTTTCCAATGCTTTAATTTTTATGGCTGTAGACTGCCATACCCTGCTCCCAATAGTAGCTGGTGCTTTTCAATTCCTGACCTTTGGGCCGGCAACCCAGTGCTTAACCCCTGCACCACCAGGGTCTCTGTAAAGTAGAGTATTAGAGTTACTCTATAAAACTTCATCACCATTTCCAGGCCCTAGGGATCAGGATGCATCAGGATGTGGATTAGAGAATAGTAAACTGTTTCATTTCAAAGCTAGGTAAAAAGCAGATTTAAAAATGTTAATTCTATGTGTTCTTTCTCATGCTGTTATTTAAGTGATTTTACTTTTGTGGGGAAAGTTACTCTTAGGGATAATGTTTCAAAAGGTCCTTGGCACATGAGAAGTGAGACAATAATAAGTAATCTTCTTGGGACAGTTTTATTAACAGTTTATAACATATCTGAGGTGGTCAACTAATCTGGTGTCAATTTAAGGATTAAGAGTGTAAGGGTGGAATCTAATCTGTCGATCTGGAGATAGCCAATGAGACTTCTCTGTGGGCATGGCCTTCTCCCGAGAATTCTGGTAATTCTGTCTTGAAGGTGGGAGGCACTATCTCTCTCAGTTCCCTCCCTTGGAGACACTCTACTGACAAAACACTGTTGGACATCCCAGAGGAGAAGCCACATGGACCTATCTTGATGGAACCAGATCTCGGAAGCCTGAAAAGCCACATAGAGACCCCTGCCATTGCTGAGATGCTTACAATACCACTGGATCCAAAGACTTTCTACCTACTGGCCTGTGATCATCCTGCATTTGGCTTCATTGCATGTGTTTTGTGAGTCTGAAGAGGACTTTATAGATAGGTATCGGACATATGTGCTAATATAGGATTTATGACCTTGGACTGGACTGGGTTCAGATGCTTTCTTGATGTGCAACTACCCGTTGTATAAAACTTTCTCTTATATACATATATGTATTTATGAATTTGTTTCTTTAGTCTACCCTGACTAACATACTTTGGTTCCTTGGGAGTGGGGTACTAGAGAAACAAATCATAATAATGGAAAATAGATACTTGTTTGACTTTTGTCTCATGGTAGTTTTGGTTATCTGGCAGTCAGATATGTCCATGCAGTTTACTTGGTTGGTTTTCAGAAAGAATATGGGAACTTAAAGCTATGATAGTTTTCTTTAGTTGTAGTCTTTGGTTATTCCTGTGTGAAATGGTAAAAATGAATATTGCCAATGCATATTTTGACCTGAGGAGTAGAAGTTGCCCTTTAAGCTTCTCTAAAATTGTGCTGCTTAAGGAAAATGGCTATCAGAAAGCCTGACACTGGTTTGATCCCTTCACGGACCTAATCCAATATTTTTGGTAAATAGAATAGTTTAGATAAGAATTTAGATAAGCTTAATAAAAGTTGAGCTTGACTGGTTTAAGAATTCAGTTTAGTATCTGATCCTACTTTAGCTATACTAATTTCCTCTGTTTATTTTTATTGATATAATGATTGATATAAATGCTTACTGGGAAGTATGAAAATAGAGAGCTTGTAAGTCCACTAATCTCAAGCCATTAATTTGATATCTAGATGGGTCTAGGTTATGCCTTCAGAGAAGTCTCTGAAATGATCAGCCCCACACAGTACTTTGGAGTACTCAGGATTTTTCTTTTTTTTGCAAGAGATCTGCCTAGGGACCATATTGACTGACTGAAGAAAGAGGAATGATGGTTTTTAGGAAATGTTGAACTAGTGGCTGTCTTCAGAAGATTGAAAAAATCTGGAGCCATGAAGAAAATTCTACTGAATTTAATGATAATTATTATAATCTTATGTATGTGGCAGGTGGGCTTACAGTTGGAGAAGGGCACAATTGTACTTTTAGGTACTCTATAAGTTCATTTTTATTTGTCCCTCTCACTTGAATGGTGTTACATGGCTTTTTTAGATATAATGCCTGTTTAATTTCCATAAATGTATTTACATGCTTCTATTTCTGATATTCAATGTATAATTGAATGAGAAAGACTAAGGAAGAATCAGTGTATTGGAATTTTGGTGCTCACAGAGAATATTTAAAGTAACACAAAAAATAAAGTACCACAAACTTCCAAATGAACAAATAAATCTGTCTTGGAAGAAGTACAGCTAGAGCACTCTTTAGAGTCAAAGAAGATGAGACTTCATCTCATCGACTTTAGACATGCTTTCAAGAGAGATTGATCCCTAGAAGAGGACATCATGTTTGGTAAAGCTGAGGGGCAGTGAAAAAGCTGAAGGCCCTCAACAAGATGGATTGGCACAGTGCCTGCAACAACAATAGACTCAAGCAATTGGGAGGATTGCACAATCATACAAAGGACCATTAGGAGTAACAATGAACTTGTCAGCATCCAAAAACAATAAAAGCATTTCTGAACATGTTTTATAATCAAACATAAATTGTTTGTTCAAGACAGTATTGTATCACATAATTCCTTTGAATTGCTGGGTGTTTCCCCTAAAGGAAATGTATACATTCATTCAATAGTTGCAGCTGTCTGAAGAGATATGAATAAGAGGTAAGTGTTGCTAGAAACATGTGTGATAGGAGATATGCCCTAATCAAGGAAGTATAGAATGTGCTTTATTGACAGAGTGGGGATTAAGCTAATATCTAAGTAATGAGTGGTTACTAACTTGTGGAGAATGCAGTATATGCAAAGGCCTTGTGAAATGGGAGAGGACACTGTGAATAAAAAACAAAGAAGACCAATATGACTGGTGCCAATAAATAAAGAAGCATGTTGAAGAAAACTATGAAAGAAATAGCTGAGGGTTAGAACATGAATTTTATAGAAGATGTTGAGGTTTTTGCCTTGCCTCAAAGTAATAAAAAAAAACTATCAAGGTATTTTAAGCAGCTTAATTATGTTGAAATATTTAGTTTGAATATATTATCCTGGCATAGCTGGACAATTGCTTGAGCAAGGACAAAGGTAGCTATGAGAAGAGGAGGCAGAAAACTCAACATGCCAGTGTTCCTAAAGACAGATCATGGTCATTTGAATAAAGATGCAGGTGAAAGAAATTGGATGTAGAGTGATCACAGAGATTTTTGAAAGGAAAATATACGGTATTACTACATGGGGTATAGGCAGTACAAAAGATGTTTCAAGAACTGGCTCCTAATTCCTAGCTTGCTAAAGGGATAGAAAATGGTGCCCTTCCTGAAAAAGAGGACTCAAGGCAAACGGCCACAGTTTAAAGGGATATCATCAAGAGAGACAAGTTTCTGTAAAAGGACATCATGCTTTGTTGAGTAGAGTAGAGGAAAAGAGGAAGACTGTCAATGAGATAAATGGAGAGAATCCATGCAACAAAGCGTTCAAATATGAATGCTATTGGAAGGCTAGCCCAGGACTAGGTAGCATTTCTTCTTGCTTCTTTGTTGTGTGCATAGTTCATTATGAGTTGAAATTAACTTGATGGGACCTACAACAGCATGTACACAGTCCGTTCAATTATTCCCTTATTAAGAATATAGATTTTAGACCACTAAAAGAAGATAGTGATCAAATCTAGTCTTTATCTCTCAAGAGTATTCATCAATTGTGTCTTGAACTGAAGCATGAAGATAAAGAATTACTTTCTTCTTTTTTAGACAATACAAAAATACAAGAGCACAGTAGTGGTTTAGTTATTTTCTCTCCAGCCTCAGTTTCCTACCATCATCTTGTCCCTCTGGGATGTAGATCTCTGCCTCTAAATCAGGCATTGCATAGGATGTATTGGTTATTTGTAACTTTCCATCATTAAAATAATAAATTATTTTGGTAATGAAGCTAGTAGTGCATAATGTTAGGCAGTGTGGCAGTCATGTGCTTATGTTAATTTTATGATTGAAATTATGGGAGTCTAGCCTCTTAATCTGGAGATAGCCATTGAGTAGCCAATGAGGCCTATGTGTGGGCATGGCTTTCTCCTGAGACTTGTGGGAAATCTCGCGATATTTCCCTCATGAAGATAAGAAGCTATCTTCCACAGTTGTTGGGAGTTAGTCTCAGAGACAATTAGTCACGGATAGGACAAGATGGCAGCCTTTGAGAAACTGGAGGAGCTGGCAGAGCTCCCACACAGCCTTGCCCTGATGGAGCCAGACCTTTGAAGCTGGAGCCGCATGCTGTTGGTGGACCCTGAGCCCTGGAAGCGAGGAGCCATGGGGAGACCCTTGCCAGCGCAGGAATTCTGCGATTCTGTGATTCTGTGATTTCGTGAGTCGGATGGAGACTTTATAGACTGATTTCGGGCATATGGGTTAATATCGGGCTTATGACTTTGAACTGGACTGGGCAGGGATGCCCTCTCAGTGTCACATTCCTTTTGTATATAAACCCTTTCCTTATATCGATATGCGTGTCTATGGAATTTGTTCCTCTGGTCTACTCAGACTGACACAGGCAGCTTATTCCAGGATTAATGATAATCTCAGCATTGCAGAAAGGTATTTGAAGGTGCTTTATGTTGTTCCCATTGAAGTCTGGTTAGCGACAAGCTAGAATCATAGAATTCCATTGCTTTCTTCCAATCAGAAATCCTACGATCAACCTTTCCACTAATGTATTTCAATGTGGTTATCAAACGCTCAAGAATTCTTATTAGAGAATGCCTAAAAATGCCAGGCAAAATTGTCTTCAGGAATACTTAATTTTGAGTTTTGTTCCACATTTCCCCACCACTACACACAAGGCCCTTTATTGTGGTCCCACTCAGGCAGTTGTTAATGGTAGATGGTTACCATCTGTTTTGTGTGTTGTTATTTCAGGCTTATGGAGATCAATAATCTGCTACAACAATAATAATTCTACTACAAATCAATACTTCTACTACAGATGGCCATTCACACAGTTTTGAGACCCCAGTTACTTTTAACCAAAATGGGATGTAAAATATTTTCTTTGTGGATTATATTATGCCCATTGACCTTTATGCCCGCATGGGTATCTTTAGCTTTCAACCTTTGGCTATTTTTTAAGGTTTAGGCAAAATAGATTCTGACAGCTTTTGCTTTCTCTGAAGATATAGAGAGGGACTGTTAACAACAAGGGCTATGGTTCAAAATCACCAGCCACTTCTTGGAAGAATGATGAGGCTGTCTGTTTTGTAAATATTTGCAGTCTCAGAAAACTTGGCTGACAGTTCTGCTCTATTTCATAGGGCAGCAATGCTTTGAAATTCACTGGAAAGTAGTGGCATTGTGCATGGAGGCCCCTACTCTGCCATTTAAATAGACATTTAACAAGAAAATATTTTAAATATTATACAATGTAGCCACCCAATGTATTTTAAAAACTCCCTTACATTGGGGTGAAAAATTAAAATCAAAGTAAATTAAGGAGACTGACTTTCACGTTGTCAAATAAACATTACTATATAATTTATATAGATTCAAGAGTCTATATTGACAGTCACTCTCTAAAAGGACATTTCAAGATATGTCTTGAAGTACAAGGCTGTCTGTGATAGGATAAATCTTTCTGTATACAAAGAAATCCATTCCATACAACTATCATTCACATGTATGCACTAACCACTAAAGCTAGTGGTGCAGAGCTTGAAGAGTTTTTGGTGGTGTCTTGATCAAACACTCTGTCAAATACATTTATAATTATTGTTTATTGCAATGTAAAATATGAAAGCAAAGAGGAATGAATAGTAGTTGGAAAAAATGACCTTGTTGTTATAAATGAAGCTGGAGATAGTGTGATAGAATTTTGCAAGACCAGTGACTTCTTTGGAACCAACTTGATGCCAACATAAAATCTACACTTAGGGCAATAGGAAGAGGGGTGGGATTAAAAGGCATTATTATTGATATGAAATAAATGAAGCATTGTTGGTAAATGCCTACTCAAATTCACTGCTCTCTTATCAACTTTGATTCATAGGATTCCTGTGGTACTAAAGATGATATGGCTTTCTATTGAGAGAACCTTTAATAAATATTAGCAATTGTTTGGTATAAAGTCAAAATGCATAATTCAGTTGCATGGTTGCCTTTTAATATACATAATTGGTATTTTAACAATTTTCTATTTTCATAATTACAAACACTGCAATATACTTTAGGATACAGTGATGAAAATGCAATATTTTTCATAGACAATTGAAAAATTGTATTGGAAAAATTAAAAGGCACCATATTTTACTATAGATACAAAGACAACCATTCTTTAGATGGCTATTTTCCTCTAATTGGTAAGAGCTTTTCTCTAATTGGTTCAATGAAGTTTCTATGATATCTAAGGTTTTTCTTGAAATTTGACTAGCTTGTTATAACTTTTAAAGATATATGGCAGAAAAAATAATAAAGGAATATAGCCAGGAAAGATTATGTTGAATCATTCCTAAAGATGTAGTTCAAAGAAAGAACTCTTGTACTACTAACCATCAATTTCTACCTCAGATATGTCATAATCTTATACTGTGTGATGATTTCACAAATAAATTACTGGAACACTATGGTTAGCTCATAAATAGCCCATAAATATAGATACATATTTTCATAGGCTGAATTGCAGATCAATGGCTGATCATTGGGTCAGATAATTTAATGTAACTGGTAATTAATATAGAAAAGACATTCTGGACTTCATCTCATACATATCATAAAAATCAATTCCAATTGGATTGATACATTAATTTTGAAAGGAGACATGAGATTTTTGTGATTAATTTCCTTGGAAAAATAATGTTTGAAAAGTAGAGCCATCACAAAGCAATAGAAAGATATTTAAATAAATCAGATATAGAATATTTGTCCATTGAGAAGTACTATAAAAAGAATAACAGTCTATAAACAGGGAGAAAATATTGGCACTGATTTGCCAAATAAACTTTAGAGTCCAGAAATACAAAAGTTGGTATGAGGCCATAATTGAAAGTCAAACAAACATTAGAAAGGGAGAATGGCAGAAAGGCATGGATATGCATTTCATAGAAAAGCCACAAGACATTAAAAACATACATCATGCTTACACTAATCAGTACTAAGAAAGAGGTCAATTTCAAGCATAATATATATTATTTACCCCTCATCCAATTTCCAGGAATTGCGTATACAATAGCAGTAAGCAAAAGGAGTCAGCATGCACCTTTGATAGATGAGTATCATTGTAAGATTACGTACTTTAGAAAACTCTTTGAAATTATTGGTCAAGTTAAGAAAGAGTAGTGTAAGCCAACAGTTTCATTCCTAAATATACTTCATAGGAATGTTTGTCAAACTATCTAAGACAAAGACTTGGTGTTTAAAAAATGTTGCATAAAACACAAAATGAATTACTAACGGGATGAAATGTTGCAACACACATGTAGAAAAAAAATTAAAAACAAACTTACGGAATAGAAACTTATTTAAAAATGCAACTGTGGGTTATGTAACATCCATTTGTTCCAAGCAACAACTTATAGTAAATGAGGGAGTACCTTCCCCAACAAATGAATTTCTCCTCCCCAAAGAGCTATGTATTTATTTTATTTTTAATAAAACAAACTTATCACCTTCAAAGTACTCTCTATTACACTCAGTACATTTGTTAGATTTGCAATTTCATTGTTGGAAAAATTTTACAAGCTCATCTAATTAGATGAATGACGGCATCTCCCTCATTTTTTCCCCTTCGCTTCTTCTATAGCATCAAATCACTGTTCTTTCATGTCCCTCTTGGTTTGTGGGCACTAAAAGAAGTCTCGCTGTGTGAGGTCAGGTGAATCAGGTGTGTGGGACAAGAGAGGCATGCTGTTTTTTGTCAAACAGGTGCACAGAGATGGCTGCGTAAGCAGGTGCATTGTCTTGGTGGCAAAACCAGTCCCCCTTCTGCCACAAATCAGGCCTTTTTGATCACGCACTTTTATGCAATCTTTTCAGGACCAATAAAGAGAAAACTTGATTAACAGTCTGACCTGGTGAAGATAACATCAAATGCACTATCACCTCACATAAAAACAGCAAAAACAAAAACAAATGAACTTTGATTTTTGGGGGGGTACTCCCTCATATACATCTGTGGTCCTATGATGTCTTATTTTGTTTTAAGCGAAATGGAAAGCAGATTTCTTTATATACATACATAGTTCTAACGACCTGAAACTCAGATTCATGCAGCACTGAACCACATGTATGGAGCAGGCAGCAGACCTGACTCTGGGTGCAGCCTTTGGGGATTTTTCTGCTGGGAGGGTGGCAGTCGTGATGGTGAGTCCCTGGCTACACCTGCTGCTCTTGTGAGTGAAACAATCTGGCTCTGCTTCTGCTCATACCTCTACTTTCCTAGCCACTGCAGCAACCACCACTGTGTCCTCCAGTTTCTGCCACCACTGTGTCCTCCGGCTTCTGCCACCACTGTGTCCTCCGGCTTCTGCCACCACTGTGTCCTCCGGCTTCTGCCACCACTGTGTCCTCCGGCTTCTGCCACCACTGTGTCCTCCGGCTTCTGCCACCACTGTGTCCTCCGGCTTCTGCCAGCAAGGCCAGCAGCAGTCACAGAGACAGTAAAAGTGATGAAGGACCAGAAGTGGGTTCCCATAAGGTTTTCATATGGTGTTTGTACAGCGTCTGTCTTATATCTTGCCTCATTTTATATCGTGGGCTTTAGCTGTTACATACTTGTATTCAGTAAGCTTAAAATAAGAATAAAATATAATAGAGAAAAGCAACAAGAATATTGGAAAATATTGGAAAATACTATGGGTTTTCAGTTAAAAATTTGAAAAAATTACAGAGTCACTATTATACTTGTAAAAGTTTTGTTGTGTCATCATTGCTTCTAAATAAAATGTTGAGTGAAATCACAAGGCTACATATTATACTCCTATATGAACACTTTGTATAATCATAGTATATATCAACTTCTAGAGTTCCAACTGAGGCAAATGTCCTTGTTTCTTGTCTGTTTGGTTTATCTAAATTGGGCTGGATTGATGAAAGCACTGCAAAGAATAATGTATCTTTAAGTTTGTTCATGGGCATTACAGTAAATCAATATCACAAAGGTATATTGACGAGAATGGTATAAGACATTTAAAAGCTGTTCAGTCAGCTCAGCAGATTCAACTTTTAAAAACTGCTCATTTGAAAATCTTTCTAAACTTGAAAGACTAAAACTAGGATGATGAAATATACTTTACAACCTCTTTAATTTATTAAATTATGATGAGTTGATACCAAGTGCTCAAGCCAAAAGCAAATGTTTGGGGAATGATGATGACAGAAAATGTACAAATGTGCTTAACCTAATGGATGTGTGTATGTATTGTGATAAGAGTTGTGTGAGCCCCCAATGAATGGATTTTAAAAAATCAGGAAAACTATTAAGAGTCAGCTGTTGTCTTCTACTGTAAACAAAAGACCTTTCTCCTTCAAGTTTTTTATGTATGTATGTATCTGTCTATCCTCTATCATCTTCTATATCTTTCATCTATTTATGTGGAGAAAGATGAGACTTTCTACTTCTGTAGTGTAACAACAGTCCCAGAGATTCCCAGGGGCCTTTCTCCTCTATTCCACATGCTCTCCATGAGTCAGCTTTGACTCAAAGGCAGTGAGAACCTGATGGAAGCAGGCTGTTCTATATTTCTCTTGTGGGTTTGAATTGTTAACCTTTTGGTTAGCACCTGACTGCCTAACAACTGAATCCCCAGGGTTCTTAAATTTGCACAAAAATGGCTTAAAATCTCTCCATGACTCTTGTTGCCAAATGAAGAAATTCATAATGTGTGAAGATTTCTGAATATGTAACATATTGTTTAAAAATTAATTTAAAATGATAAGGATTGTTATTAGAAAGAGACAAAGAGAAAGCCAGTAGCCTTATGTCTGTCAAAATTTTTTTAACTTTATGATGGGGATTTATGCAATATTCCTTTCTCAGTGGTTGCTGCAATATTACACAATGACTGACAGTTGGAATAAAAGAATATTAAAGGTGAGGAAGTCCCCATGAGATCATGTAGCTTCTTTCTCAAGTTTTACAGGACACTGAGGGCTAGATAACATTGCTCCTGGCTTTTTATTCTCCTATCACCTTTTGCTAGATATTTATCTTGACTATTATGTCTATGTGCTGACTGAGGGACCCTTGAAGACACTTTCTAATATCATTCATTTTGATCCTTGCATACATTGTCTGGCTTATATCAGGCCTTCTATAAATATCTTGATAATGGATTAATGTGGAAATAACTGATCATATAATTTATAATTTATGTTATTAAGTAAGTGTCACTATGACATGACAGGATAGCCATATTATGAAACTTCACTTTAGATCTTTATTCTCGACACCCGGTAACCCTGGATGGCATGAATAAGTAAATGTTCAGCTGCGAACACAAATGTCGGCATGGTAAATACACACTGAGTGCCTCCAAAGAATCTGACGATACCTTGTTGAAGGTCCAGATCCATAAGACTCTATGACATAGTCTTACTTTGCATCATATGTGAGTGTCATGAGTTAAAATATACTTGGTGTCCACTGTATTTTCAGTTCATCCCCTTACTAGTACAGAAAAACACAACCCTCCTCAAAATGACTCCCACTCATGGGTTTTCAAACAGGGTTGATATGTCAGAATAGAGCTCCGTACCTCATAGGATTTTTGCTAGCTGCATTTTCAGAAGTATATCATCAAACCTTTCTTCCTTGGTGTCTCTGCATGGATATGAACCTAGGTCTTTTTGGTTAGCAGTGACTCATGCTCACCTGTTGATCTACCCAGCTCCTTCATAACC
The DNA here is from genome assembly GCA_004026705.1 of Nesogale talazaci. Lineage (NCBI taxonomy): Eukaryota > Metazoa > Chordata > Mammalia > Afrosoricida > Tenrecidae > Nesogale > Nesogale talazaci. The sequence goes on from PVJH01003345.1 coordinate 100,928, forward strand.
ATACTTTTTTTTAACTTAATTTTATTTTTAACCATCCTCTTTTAATATAGATAACCAGACTGTTTGTTCCAGAACTATGAATTGTGTTTGTGTTGTTCCTTGCTGGAGAGAGTACAGTATAAGAACTAATGACCTTGATATTGAGCCTCCTGGGATAATGGCACTCAATATTTGTGTAAGCTTTGAAATAATTTTATTTTTGTGATTCTAGATTTTTGTCTTACCTTACAGAGAGGGGGTTAAATATATGTACATATGACACAACACAGTTTACTAATATATCACAAAGGGTGGTGTTGAGGGTTAATCTTCTATTGAGAAATAGAAGATACATAAAATGTTGCATACATTGCCTAGTGCATCATCTGAATTCAGTCTATGCAATTCCTATTATTCTGATCATGTGGTATAGTGTTGGGCACATGGCTACTACTGTTCTTAACTTCTGCTGAATCAGCCCTGACTCAAGATGAGCCCAATCCAAATAGATAAGGGACCAGACTAACTTGGCCCATAGCATTTTCCAAAGTAGATAATGGACTTTTCTTCAACATAGTAACCATACCTACACTTACAATCTACAAAGTATCACTACAGGATATAGTAGAACAGTCCCACGCCATTTCCAAGGATGTAAAACTTTGGGGGAGCCATGACTTTCGTGGTGGCTTCAAGCCACTGACCTTTTGGTGAGCAGCAAAACAGTAGAAAGCAAATGTTTTGAGAAGGATGAGGGAAACACATGTACAGATGTGCTGGATACAATGGATGGATGTATGGATTGTAATAAAAAGTTGTATGATCCCCTAATAAGATGATTCTAAAAACCCCAAATATGTAATGACTGCCACCAGGTAGGCCTTGTCCCCCTGGCAGGCCTACGTTGATAGCAGGTACAGAGGAGGCTACTTGATACTGCCTCTTTCCCAATACTTTCCTCTTACTGTCTAATCACAACGACCTGCTGACTTGTAGCTTCCATAATACATCAAGTTAGCTGCGTCAGTGCAGTCCTCCCTCCTTATGCACCTGCATGTCACCCCAAATTACATCTAGAGACGCATTCTCTAATGAACTAGCAAAGGTATAATTCATTGTTCTATCGATTCATCTTGTTTCCTTTGATTTATTTGTGCAGAGTTTTCTCTAATGTTTCATTCATATCTGTCATCTATTTTTGTAGTGTTGATATTGCTCACAAAATGAGTCCATGATAGAGTTCAGTTACATAAGTCTTAACATGTACAAGCTGACAACTCATGTAGTGTCATCTAGAAAGCTCTCTTCTGTATGAATATTTCCTTTCTCTCAATAGTATTCTAATATTGTTATACCTTTGTCTAGATACATGATACTATTACTAGAATTCTTATATTCATTGTTTCCTGAAAAGATACTTAAATTGTTTCTCCACAAGCTGATCTTGCTTCCTCTAAAGTAGAATATATATGTGTGTGTATATATATATTCCACAATAAAAATCGATTTTGAGTGCACAGTTCATGGTAAACCCTAATCTTAGACCAATTAGTTTTTCGATGTGATCGTGCCCAATATTACCTTAAAGAAGGGCTCCCTAAGGATCTGGGTACTACTGCAAAGTGTGGTGAAGAAATCAAATGACACCCAGTTATCAGAAAGAAGAGCACCAGGGATCTTGAAGGCTTGTTTTAAAGCAAGCAGTCCTCTAACGGAGATATTAGCAAAGGAGCATACCAGTCTAAGTGATACAGGATTATAAATAATAACATTCAAGTCAGAGGAGAAAATTGTATTAGGATGTAAATTCTCAGCACACAATTTGCGCAAGTCTTGGATGACAGTGAAAATGCAAAATCTATTTGAAGAGTCATCAGACACATTGAATTCCAACAATCAATGGACTATGGATGTGAACAGTCTTACCTTCAGAAAGAGTGCATTGGAAAATGAATTGCTGCTGAGATGGTTAGGTTAAAATTTCATATAATTTGTCTTTCCTTTTAATCCATTTTGACTTTGTTCCTTTCCCCTTTGCCTTCTTTTGGATTTAAGTTTTCTGTGTTTTATTTTGTTGCTGTTCTTTTTGGAATTATTTTCTTGTAATGAAATCCAAGGTAAGTATTCCATAGATATAATAACTAGGTTAATAGTTCCTTAGGGTTATGGCAGGGGAGTTTAGGACATAATGGGGAGTTAATAATCATGAGTTTAAGAATGAAGGAAATGTTCTAAAATTGATATAATGATTATTGCACAACGGAAAAAATCTGCTTAAACAAACGAATTTTATGGTACATGAATTTTATGCCAATAAAATGATTTTTGAAAAAAAATGATTCTATGAGGTCAGAGATCGTACCCTTTTTATTCTTATTTATGCTTAGTACTTAGAATGTTACCTGATATATAAAACCATCAAATGCCTTTTAAAACTTTAAATCTTTTTATTGGGAAGTCATACAACTCTTAACACAACCCATACATAAATCCATTGTATGTCAAGCACGTTTGTACATTTGTTGCCCTTATCATTCTCATAACATTTTCTTTCTATTTAAGCCCTTGACATTGACTCCTCATTTTACCCCTCCCTGTCCGCTCACCCTTCCCCTATAAACCCTTGATAATTAATACACTATTACTACTTTGTCATTTCTGACATATTTATCCATTTAATTGGTTTCCCCTTTCTACTCACTTTCTCTCTACCTTCCCAATATTGCCACTCTCACTACTGGTCCTGAAAGGATCATCTGTCCTGGATTCCCCATGTTTCTGTCTCCTATCTCTACAAGTGTACATCCTCTAGTCTAGCTCGATTTGTAAGTTAGAATTGGATCATGATACGGGGGAGGAAGAAGCATTGAATAAATAGTTGTATGCTTCCTTATTACTACACTGCAACCTGACTTGTTCATCACTGCCCTGTGACCCATGTGTAAGGGGAAGTCTGTTACTTACAGATGAGCTTTGGGTCCTCAACCTGTACCCCCTCTCATTTTCAATAATAAAGATTTTAGTTCTTTGATGATTCCTGATCCCTTCAACACCTTGTAGTCACACACGCTGGTGTGCTTAATTATACCTATTTTTAATTGAATTAATACAAAGAATGCTGCATGAAAATCTCACCATTAAGAATCAAACAATTCAGAAACACTTTAATATATGCATATCAGAATAATTAGTAGCATTTTGGAGGAAATGGCATAAAATTGTCAGTGGTATGTGAGAAAATAAGAATTAGATCTTGAATCTTTCCCTAGTCCAACCAAGCTCACCCCCTTTGTGTAAATAGTGTAAACATTCTGAAATGTTTTTTTCTCCTGTTATCTATAAAGAATCAAACATCTTCCAAATTAAGTATTACTGTTGATTTCAGCTGCCCTAAAATCAGTTCCCAACTCATGACAACTCGCTATAGTAAAGAGTAGAACTGCTTTCATGGGTCTTCTTTAACTGTCCTCTGTCAGGAAGCCTTTTCTATTGCAGAGTGACTAAGTTCAAACTGCCAGCCTTTCAATTAGCGGCCCATCACAAACCACTTCTACCACTCAGACTCCATAAAATTCACTCTGTCTACCCTCTAAAAATAAAATGCTACCTGTAAATCTTTGAGAGACTGCCTTCTTAAGAAGTAAATAAGAGATTACATTCTGTTATTGGCTATTTACATTTTATGTATCTTTTTCTAACATGTTGTATATAATGGAGCTCATCCATCTGTGTCTATCTAGACATGTGTTTATGTAAAATCACATCAGTCTTTAATGATGGAAACTGATTAATAATTAAAAATTAGGTTTCACAAAGTGTTGGCATCTTTAGTGACACACATTTCCAACAATGGCAATCAATACATTGAGTAATGTTCAAATAACTTAAGATTCTAGAGAATAACTAAATCATTTGCTACAACTAACTTGGTACTTCCTGTTATTCATATACATGGGAAATGATTACTGGATAATTCAACTTAAAGCAAAATGAAATTTGCAAGTAGTTGGAGAAAATGGTGCTTGTGTACAGTCATATTTTTCAGTAAATTATTTTAGTTCTTCATTTAATGTTGCAGATGTATCCATAGTGTCATTGGATTATGGAAATAACTCTGGAAAGACTTACAGAAGTGATAATTGCCTCTATATTTTATAGTCACATGTTAGCACGATTATTTACAATAACCACAAAGTAAAGTCAATTAAATTTTTTGTTACTTTAAAAATATGTGTATTTGCAATGCTCACATCTCAAAAATAAAGCAATCAAAAATAAGTGAAAGAAAAAATTCAAACACAAACCAAAAAAAATCCTAATTAAATAGATTAATAACTTCACAAATGGACATATTCTACATCAGAGTTAATTGCCAGTATCTGTGTGAGCATTTTCACCTTATGAGCATTATAGGATAATTGATTATATAAGCTTCAGAATAAGTTTCTTGTCTGGTATAGTAAGGGACTTCTTACTATACAAAATTTTATAAAACTGCTTAGAGCCTTGTGTATTTAGAGGACTCATTTTCAGTACCCTTAAGATCTTATACTCTCTATAAGGATTTGATGGAGTCATTTGAAGTTTTACAAGTGTTTCTCTTATTATTAAAAGGTAAATTGCTTTTTAGTTCTTGCTAAAATCTAAAAAGCATATATTGCATGCTCACTTTCCTGATATGATCGTTGAGGTCAAATGTGTGCACAAGCTAATATGGTGAAGAAAGCTGATGGTGTCTGGCTACCAAAGGATATTGCATCTGGGGGTCATATAGACTTGAGTAAACAAGCGGCCATTCAGCTCAGAAACATTAAAGTCCACAAGGAAGAAGCACAGCAGCCTGTGTGATCATGAGGTGGTGAAGGGATCTGGTGTCCACCATCAAAAAGCTAAAATTATATTATTATTAATGAGGGGGACTACAGATTAGGGACCCAAAACCTATCAATAGGTGAAGTGACAACCTCTTGCAGAGAGGTTACAAGGAGGAGAGGAGCCAGTTAAGATACAGGGTAGTAGAAATGAAATATACAACCTTCCTCTAGTTCCCAAATGCTGCCTCCCACCCACTATCATGACCCCAATTCTACCACATAAATCCAGCTAGTCCAGGAGATATACAGTGAAGTTGGAAACATGGGGAATTTAAGATAGATGATCCCTGAAGACTAGTAATAGGAGTGTTAATACCAGGAGGGTGGAAGGATGGAGGTATAGAAAGGGAGAACCAACTTCAGGGATCTACATGTAGCCTCCTCTCTGGGATACGGATAACAGGGAAGTGAGTGTTGGGACACATTGGATAGTGGAAAGTATGAAAATGATAACAATTTGTAAATTACTAAGGGTTCAAGGGGAAGGGGAGGGAGGAAGGGTAATATAGGGAGCTGATACTGGGGGCCTGGAGGGAGGGAGGATGTTTTGAGAGTGATGATGGCAATAAGTGTGTAAATGTGGCCTACATACAATTGATGTTTGTATGGATTGTGATGGGAGTTATATGAGCCCTCAATAAAATGATTCATTAAAAAAATGGAAAGAGAAAACACAGGGAAGAAGAGGATTATTTTATGGGGAGTGCAACCAGTGAAATGAAACAAAATGTGTATGATTCCTTGAATGGAAAATGGATCTGCTCTGTAAACTTTCACATGATTCACAATAAAAAGCTAAAGAAAAAAAAGGTAAATAGCAAGGCAGATGATTGGCCTGAAATATATTTAGCTTCTACCAAGAATTGAAATAGAACATTTTAAAGATGGGTCAATGCAGGGCATATGCACGATTTAAAGAAAGCGGTGGAAAATTGCAAACAGAGTTTATTGATTTTTTTTAAAATACTTGAGATTAAAAGAAATATTGCCTATTCTATTTTCCTAAAAGCATAATCTCTGATAAATGTTGATTCTTTTAGTGGTGTAGTGTGCCCCTTATTTTTAATTCAGATGTATGGTGTATGCTGAACAAAGTCAAGTTAAAAACTGTTGTTTACTTGAAGTGTGCGGATCCTTCAGAGACCACATTTAGTGGAAACCCCCCTAAGTCAACTGGGCTTTACCTCAAACCCACCTGTAAGCTGTTGGCTTTAATACCCAAAGTCTATTGTGAGAAGAAGTCCATGCCTGCTATCCCAAGGGTACAAAACTGGTGGTTGTTGGCTTGAGTGTTCACAGTGAAGGTGGGATGGGTCTACCACGTAGCATTTTAATGCCCTCCTTGCTTTATTAGGACATGTCTTAATCTGAAAGGTATGGCTCACCCATTGTCAATAAATATTTCTAGAAATTTTGTCCTATCACCAACCTCTTTCATTTTTATAAGCAGAGGTCTGTGACTTAAGGGTTTAATTTATACATATTCTGTACATTTGTGCTTTATAGCTGGACTCTGACTTTGTAATTTCCTTTTCTCATCACTGTTTTAAAGCCTATACCATTGGCTACATTAATGACACTTTCATAGAATTAGCTTTCACTGAAGGGAGATGATTGAAAATGTCCTCTAACATAAAATGACTCAAAAGGAAACCAGAGATATACATATGCCACAGGTATATGAATGAATTTTGGGCATGCACTTCATTCTACCCCCAATCTAAGAACTGTTTGCTTTTATGACATGGCCCTGCTTGATGCTCACCCTCATCAAGAGATCACTGAAGATATAAGTGTTATATAACAGAGCATGATCGAGAAATTAGATAAGATGGTGCATGGTTATCATAAAGAAGACCATTAGAGATCTTAAAGTCTTGTCTCCGAACAAGAAGCTATGAAATATCTATACATGGAAGAAGCACACCAATCCATATAAGCCAAAGATTATAAATAATAGAATCCAAACCCGAAGGACAGAATGGTATCAGAGCTTAAATTGTGAACACCTGCTTTGTGGATGACAGTGGAGCCCATTTGCTGGGCTCTCACATAGATTAAGTCACATGTAGATGGATCCTTTCTGACCCTAGTTGAAGGATGTGGATAGCCTTGCTATTAGAGAGAGAACATTGTAAAGTAGATTATTGAAATATATTTAGGTTCATATGTAGTGTCTTATCATTTGATCTCCCTTTTGACCCATTCAAAAGTTGTTGAAGGGGATATACACATGTATTAAGCCTCAAGTCAATTCCCTCTGACCCTAGACCAGGACTGAGAATAGGCTGGCTAACATGCAGAATGTCTTGGAAAGTGAATTATTGCAGATGTAATTAGTTTAAAATTTAGCACCTTATAATTTGGTCTTTCTTTGACCTATTAAAATTTTGTTCTAGTTTTTAATATTTTCTACTTTTTCTTGATGGAGGTTTTAAATCTGTTTTACTTTGTTACTATTGCTAAATTTTTGTTTGTTTATAATAAATCCAGAATAGATAACTCTATAGAGACAGTAACTGGATTAAGGGTTTCTTGGAGGTATCACAGGGGAGGTTGCTGGGGTGTAGAGGGGAGCTAATAACAATGAGTACAAGAAGGAAGAAAATATTCTAAAATGGATTGTGCTAATGATTGTGCAGTGTCTATTGATATGATTCAATTACATAATTGTGTGAAGGCTGGATTATGAGCTAATAAAAGGATTTATTTTACAAAGAAAAGTGTTCTTACGATGGTTCCAATTTACACTCACACATGTTTATTCAAAACAAAATATGTTTAAACATGACTTTTGGTGTATGGATGACTGTAGACATATCTTCACAGTATTACACATGTCTCGATCACATTAGAAAGCCTACAAATGAAAAAGAAAGAATTTTAATTATGTGTGTGGAATGGAAATAAGATTTTGAAGTCAGGACCTACACCAATTTTTTTTTTGCATCAATTCCCTCTGGTGGGAGTTGGAGGCCCCAGGCTTGCTCCTGGAGAGCTGTTGCTGGATTTGAACCGCCAAGCTTGAGGGCTGCAGTCCCACACTCAACCACTAAGCCACGGGGGTTCAGCCTATCTACACCAAATTTTAGCAAAACTGAAGAAGACATGTTTTTGGTGTTTTTTTGTTTTTTTTTTTGACATCACTGTGCTCTGGTGGTGGTCGCGGGAACTACCCAACCTTGCTGCTGCTGGATTTGAACCTCCAAGCCAGTAGACAGCAGTCCTGCACTCAACCACTACACCACTGGGACTCAATCAAGAAGATATGTTTTAAAATTATCAAAGCTTTACAAATATTTTTATAGGAATGCTGTTGTTCACCCTCCCCTACCCTCAATAACACCCAAAACTCAGTTTTGAGCTTTAAAGAATGTTGACAATACCTCAAAGACCGGACAAAAGAAAGATCATCCTTCTTCACGGATGAATTATGGCTGAAGTTTAGAGGCTGACAGAAGAAGACTATGTAGAGTTACCACTGATGCCATGTCTAATGAAGCTGGGCTCTCACCTGGCTCAGCATTTTTTCTTTTTTTGTGTGTGATTACATGTATTTATTGAATGAATATTAGTATGTTACTGTTTTTAAAAAGTAGTCATGGTACAAATTTTACTTCAGAGACTATTTGGTTACTTGAACTTGTTTTCATCTTTCTTTCTTTCTTTCTTTTAAATTAAGAATAGTTTTATTGGGGGCTCATACGTCATTTTTCACAATACACAAATAAACAAACTGTGCCAAGCACCTTCACATGTCTGTTGCTGTCATCATTCTTCAAACATCCGCCTTTCCCCTTGAGCCCTTGATTCGGTTTTTCCATTCCTTCCCCTCTTCCCCTGCTCTCCCTTCCCCTCCAGCCCTCAATACTTTATAAATTATTATTGCTCTGTCATAACTGTCAGATCTTACACTGCCCAACCTCTCCCCCATTGCCTCTTTGATGTCCGTCCTTCCAATAGTAGCTTATGTGCAGATCCTTGCAGTTGGTTCCGTCTCTGTACCTCACCTTCTCCCCACCTATGCAGCAGCTCCAATCTCACCACTGGTCCAAAGAGGCTCACCCATCCTGGTTTTCCCAAAGCTCCAGCGTCCCTTTCTACTAGTGTACCTTCTCCAGTGCATCTGGATTTGTAGGGTAGAGTTGGGACCATGATAGCTCGAGAGAGGAAGGCTTCAGGACTAGAGGAAACTTGTATGCATCATCACTGCCCGGCTGCCCCTTGACTGGTCTGTCTCCTCCCCGTGGCTCCCCTGTGAAGCGGTGACCAATTACCCACCAGTGGGCCTTAGCTCCCCACCCTGCTTTCCTCCTCCTTTGTAATGATGTGATTCTTGTTCTTTGGTGCTCAAGACCTGCTCCCTTCGGCCCCTCTTGATCATCCAGGCTGGTGTGCTTCTTCCATGTGAACTTAGCTGTTTCTGCACTGAACGATGACTCGTTTATCTTCAAGTCTTAGAGACTCCAGACATTCAATCATTTGGTAGCTGGGCACTATTATTTCTTCTACTCTGTTTGCTTCTGTATCCATTTGTCTTCAGCGATGGTATTGGGAGTCAATTGGCCCATTGATTTTGATTCTTGTTCTTTGATGCCTGATACCTGATTGTTTCAGCAGCTCATGATTGCACAGGCAAATGAGCTTCTTTTATGGTGGGTTTTGTTGCTCCTGAGCTAGATGGCTGCTTATTTATACTCAAGACTTTAAGACCCCAGATACTATATTTTCTAAAAGCTGGGCACCATCAGCTTTCTTCACCACTCTTGCTCATGCTCCCAAATGTCCTCAGTGGGCGCCTTGGGTATGTGTGCACACAATGATATGTGTTTTCTTTGCCCCTATTTGATGTCTGTGGTCTAGACCTTTCACCACCTTGTTGCCGTGCTGGTTGTTGTGCTTCTTCTGTGTGGGTGTGGTCTCTTCTCAGGTAAATGGTCTATTGTTTATCTTCCAGCTTTTAAGACTCCAGACAATATAACCTTTGATAGCTGGGCACCATCAGCTTTCTTCATCACATTTGCTTATGCGCCCATTTTATTTCAGTGATCATGTTGGGCCAGTGAGCCTTGTGGAATACCAGATTCATAGAACAAAGTGTTCTTGCATTGAGGGATCACTTGTGTGAGGGCCCAAGGTCCACTTGCTACCCTAGTATTTGACCTATAGATATACTTTTAAATTTATTCCCTCCTTATAATAGATAATTGTATTGTGTATGGCCATACCTATGTTCGACCTCTGCAAGTGTCCTTTGCCTTCTAGCTCTTTCCTCTATTTCCTTCCGTCTCCTTCCTGTCCCACTACCGTGCTCCACCTTCATTGGCGTTTCAGTGCTTCTCACAGATTCATTGTCCTTGCTTAGTTCCTACCACACCTCCCACACCCTCCTTTCCATAGATTCTGGACCATTTGTTTCTCCCCCAGCCCACAAACCTGTCCATGCACCCTTCTCATCCCCTCTCCCATGCCCCCCAGGAACCATTGGACCTGTAGCATTTTTTCTTTTATTAAAAAAGAGTGACCACAGCTTGCCTTTAGTTCAATGGGGGCTAACAGCAGTGCACAAAGATCACCTCATAGAAAGAGAAAGCTTCTCGTCAGTCTTTTCAGCAAGATATAAAGTAATGAAAAGGACGCTGTAGAATGGAGCATAACATGGCAGAAGGATTGGATTGAACAAGACAAGCCAGAGATCAGGGTCCAGTTAAAACAGTAGCTTCCAAGGGGGTTTGGTGGGTCAGGTAAATTCAAGTCAGAAAAGTCAGCTCGGGAAGAGAGGATGGTTTGTGGGATTCCAAAAGAATTATCTTGATAGATTTTCTGAAAAGACCCAGGGTCATCACTTGGGTAGATGATGAATAATTAAAAGAGAAAGATACACTGGTGAAAAAAGACCATAAACATTTTGTGCTTAGGAATTTTTTTTCCAATTACACTTATAAATGACAGTGCACTTAATCTTTCTTCTAGGGTAAACTTTTCTAGGAGAGGACTTTTCTAGGAGAATGTTCTTGGGAACCTTTCCTCAACCATCCTATAGATCAGATTTGGCTAATTCAGATTTATTGAACTTTTTTATTGAACTTTTCATTTTAAGGGATCATAACTTGAGTTCTTCTGGGGTGCCAAAACAGCTGTTATGATGCAGTGTTCATTGAAGAACAGAGACGGAGTTGCTTCCTGCAGAAGTGTGTAGGCCTATTTGGAGGATCTGCCAAGAAATAAGAATTGCACTTTTTGATGTTCTATTTAATACAAATTCTATGATTTTTGTGGATATGCTTTGATTTACTTTTTCATCTTTCTGGATTTATTTTTAGATTGGAACTAGATAATTTGTTCTTAAAATATAAATGAGTGAGTTAGAATTATTTCCTTTGAGAGTGTAAATAAAGCAACTTTGTCTTAAGAAATCAATTCCTAGGAGTTTGAAGTTGAACATTAGCAACTCTTTTTAGAGAAGTGGCCCATCTATTTTCACTAGTTAATTTGTTTAAATATTTGCCAAGTTCCTGATATATCCAAAACAGATCCATTGACTTATTAATTCAATCATTTACCAAGTACGCAGAGCAGATTCTTAGACCCCACATTACAAAAGTGCACTGTTCTTCAGGCCAGCTGTAAAGGATGCTCAGTTGCATCTGTTTTCTTGATAAAGAACTATATCTCCTAGAATCCACAATAGTCCAGGGGAAATTGGGAAGGTGAGGATACATTTTGATACCCTGTCCCCCACTTCCCACTGATCCTTATTTGTCATAAACACATAGGGTCTTATTTTGTCAAGTGCTTCAATACTGTCTGTAATTAGATATTTTCATATTGCTATGATGCTGAACAGGTTGCGGATGAAAACCAAATAGAAATTAAGACTTGAAGATCTACTTTTGAATATCAGCCAGTGAGTACGGTAGGGATATATGGATCTTAATGGTTCGATCAACAACGGGCCATGTGAATACTGGTAGACCCCAATGCCTTCGTGTCCTTGTGCGTGGGTTCACCTACTTGAAGGAAATTACCAACAGCACACACACACATCTATCTATCATCTATCTAACTATCATTTTTCTATTCCTCTATCATCTACCTATATTCTACCAATCATCTATGCCTTGGGATCACTGTGGGTTGGACATTGGTTTGCTCATTACAAGATTGGTGGTTCAAACCCACCTGCCACTCTGAGGAAGAAAGACGAGGTTGTCTGTTCCCCTCAAAGATTTACAGTGCCAGAAACCCTACTCTTGTTTTGAATTAGAACAGACTGCTTGACAGTGGGTTTTGGTTCTCTATAGAGATAGGTAGTATATGTGGTATAGATACACATATCACACAGATATACACATTTCTAATATTTAGGACACTTGCTGGCAAAGCTCAACGGCTATAAAAAAGTCAGCACATCCAACTCACCAGGAATTCTTTAGGAGAAAGATGTGGCAGTCTGTTTTAAGAATCCCAGTGGGCAGCGTTCTCCTGCTTTATAGGATCATTCTGTGTCAGAATCCACTGTACCTCAGTGAGTTTTCCTGTGCATATACACGTATGTCTATATAGTTCTAAGAGTGAAATAATGCACACTGTCAATAAAAGGCATACTTTTTAAATATGCAAGTTTTGAGGAAAATTTAACAATCAGTCCTTTCAAAAGATGAGTCCACTCTGTTGGTGGTTAGGATTAGAACTACAGATTTGGAAAAAAAACAGTGACAGTAACTGCCCTTTTTGCACACAAAATCACTGAACTAATTTGCACAAGAAACAAGACAGGGCAAAGATCAAGTTCCAGAGTTAAACATGGGAGTAACAAAATTCAACTCAAATGATAGCTATAGAAGAGGAGATTTGGGAGAAAGGATACTCTTGGACATTCATATTTAATATGCTAAATTTTACCTACTCAGGAATGAGGAATAGTTGTCAATAGGGGAGACTCTGTAAACCAGAAAACAGACTGATTTTTAAAAGAAACCAGCAGTAAATTTTGTTTGATGTCTACAAAATAAAGCAAACAAATCCCCCCCCGCCCCCCCAAAAAACCCAGAAACAGTCCTTCTGATTTTGACATTTTTTAATGTAAAATTTCACCCGTAATTCTGTAGACATCTTGGAGGCCAGAAGCCTTTTAAATGTTATATCTTTTGTTCTATTCCTGCCTGAAGCAATATGTGGTGCAGTGATTGCACCAAGTACACACCCTCATGAGAAGATGCAATAATCACTTGCAGGTTGGCATTTAGGGGCATAGTTCATGTTGCTTTGGCATCCTAACAGGGTCAGAGTTAAGACATTGTTTTCATCTCATGCACGCTTTTTAAATTGAAAGTGAAAGCTACAAGGAATAACAATGACCCTCTTTGCTCTTTTATTTTCCTAAGAATTTTGTGGTATTTTAAACTGCTATTTAATAAGTACATTGAAATTCACTAATGTAGAGTTGATTCTGACAAAGAGCAACACTTAAGACAGAATCAAATTACTTCGTAGCAGTTCTATGGGCCTGTCTTTAGGGAAGTACACTCTCACCACTTTCTCCCATGGATTGGCTAGTGGGCTCAAACTGCCTACCATTTTTAGCAGTCAAATGCTCTTTCCACTATAACACAAGGGTTCTTGCTTCTTTAAATGTGTACAGTTTACTTTTTAAGACAAGACAGTGGTCTTTATCCCAGGTGGTAGCAAGTGTGAAACAATCTTTTAATGTCATTATATTCAAAATAATCATTATCTTCCTATAACTGCTGCTGGTGATTGAACGTGACTTTTTAAAGATCCAAAAATAATAATAAAATAAAATATAAAATGTTTCTCTATTTTTATTTAATCACCTAACTCGCACATTCATTAGGAATTCTACAGCTGTCTATTTGTAGGTCTGTCTGTCTATCTACATCTTTACCTAAATGGCAATTGCTGCACTAACACATCCTCCTATACAGGGTAAAAATATGTAAAGAGTCATAACAATTACTTCCAAGGAGGCATAAAAATAACAGATATAGGCATTTGGATGGAATGTAGTCTGAAATAATAATACTTGTGTTAGACAGGGGGCTCTAGAAAGACAAAACCAGGACACTTATGATTAGATAGATCGATAGGTGATAGATAGATGATAGATACAGCATAAAGGAATATAACTGCTAATTAGTCCATGCAGCAGTACAGAGGACTCAGTTTAACTGACTTCCGTAGAACAATTAATATACTAGAAGTCCTTCAGCTCACAAGGGTTGCTGGATCCAAGGTTAAAGAAGTAGACAGCTGAGTCTTCCCTAAGACAATACGGCAATCTGGCCACAGTAGCAAAATGCAGGGTGGGTCACAAACAGACAGCAGCTTGGTAAAGCAGGCTGGGATTGGATATTGACCTTAAGCAATGTAAGATAACAGGATCCACAGTCAAGGGCCCAAGCGATGTATAGCATGGTGAAACAGGTCTTAAAGGAACCTCCAGTTCGAGTGATAAAATCCATAGTTTGCCTATCCCACAGGTATTGTACTCACAAATTGAGGTAAAAAATTAGCAAAAGCATCCACATATTGATCCAATCACTGGAGAGCAAGAAGGGGTGGGGTGGGCAGGCCTAGATGAGTCATTTATCTGTCTGCCCTCCAATCAAAGTGCTACCTTATTAATCCCACATGTTCCTCCTGTCCAAGTTGGCACAATAAATCTACCTATCATCATTTCCAGTGTGTTTCAAGCTATATATGGTTACATCCCTGGTTGGTTTGATATTCAAAAAATGTCACAAGTTCTTGAGATGGAGAAATCAATGTCACCTCTCATGAAGTGAAAACTAACTTATGACTAGTATTTTTATTCTTGTTTCTGAATTTTTTTCATTATAAAGAAAAGCAATTCTGATTTATATTTGCCAAAAAAATGATGTAAAATATAGACTTAACGTTAGAGGTGAAAGAAAATAAAGGGAAGTGTATTTGTTAAGTCATAGGATTGCAGAAAGCCTGGAGAGTCCACATGACTAAATGTTTCCCTAGTGCCTGAAAAGTTGGCAGTGTGAACCCAGATAGTGGTGCCACGGGAGATAGGCCTGATGATCCACTCCTGAAAGACCAGAACTTTGAAAACTCTATGGAGCAGTCCGGTGGGAGAATTTTCACTTAACATCTGGAAGTCACTTGCCATTATACCCCAGAACAGCCACCACACGTTTGTCAATGGAGACTTGGGTGTTGCTAGGATACCGGAGAGCTTCCAGACTCGATTGGACGAGGAAAAGATTTACTTCCTAAACATCAGCCTATGAAAGCCCAGTCTGATATGCAACTGCCCATGAGCTGGCACTATGGCAGCATTCCATTTCATTATGTATGGGGCCACAGTGAGGCAGAGTCTGAATCCAACGTAGCCAATAGCAACCACCACCTCAATTTACATGATCATTTGGGGGAAAGATTTGTTTATGCATTTATGCAGATGCATGTTTCTCTGTTTCTCTTGCACCCAGTCAGGTTTGGTTTGATGACAGCATAGCCAGGCACTTGTCTTCAGGAAGGTGAATGCATTAGACAAGTTCCCCATTTCTTGGCTGCGAACTTGTGTTTGCACACTATGTAAGATTAAAAAAAAACTCAGTGCAATTTTAATGAACATTTACTTGTTTCATAGAGAATAGAGGACCTGTTCTGTTTGTCCATTTCCTAAATTCAACCTTATGTTCCAGAAACTACCAAAGGAAAATTTTGCTCTGAGCCAAAGCAAACTCACCATTTAAAATTGCAAAGCCCACATGGAAGAAGCACACCAGCCTGTGTGATCATGATGTTTCCATGGGATCAGGTATCAGGCATCAAAGACCCAGAGAAAAAAATCATAATGTGATTGCAGAGATGGAAAATAGCGAAGTAGAGGCCACAAACCAATCTGTAAGCAACCGGACATCTTACAGAATTGTCATGGGGAAAAGACAGGTCAACCAGAGTGCAGTGTAGCACCAGTGAAACATACAACTTTCCTCTAGTTCATTAACGCCCTCCCCCCACTATCATGCACCTAATTCTACCTTACAAATATGGTTAGACCAGAGCATGTACATGGGAACAGATAAGATCTAAAAACACAGGGAATTCAGGATAGATAACCCCCTCAGGACCAATAATGAGAATAGCCATACCAGAAGGGTAAGCCGAAGGTGGAGCAGAATGGGGGAACCGATCACAATGATATATCTATAACTCCCTCCCAGGGAAATGGACAGCAAACAAAGGGGGTAAAGAGAGACATCGTACAGTGCAAGACATGAAAAATAATAATAATTTGTAAATTATCAAAGTTACATGATAGAGGGAGGTAGAAAGGGGGAGAGCATGGCAAAATGAAGAGTGGATATGAAGGGTTCAAATAGAAAAGAAATGCTTTGAAAAGATGATGACAACATATGTATAGGTGCTTGAGACAATGTGTGTATGTATGAATTATGATAAGAGTTATACGAGACCCCAATAAAATGATTGAAAACAATTGGAAAGTTCCACTTTTGGTAAATCTAAGTTTCTAAAAGAGTTACTTTTCAAATAATGTTGTCAATTGTATCTGGAAGTGATTCATCACCTAGTGAAAGCTCATTAACCATGAACTAGGGAGAGCCCTGTAGCAAATAATCATTCTTTCCTTATTTCCATGTTATGTTTTGCATAATAATCATGGTTTTCACTGAGAATTTGACTACTTTTGAGGCCTGCTGGGTACTAGTGACCTTATGCCATAGGATGAGCTTCTAAAGAGAAAGTTTAAACCAACAAGTAGCCTCTGAAAGAGAAAATCTCTCTAAGTCCTTACCATACATGGAAAGTTCCTGAACAGGAGTGCTAAACTAAGTGCTTTGAGAGAATTAACCCTTTTGTGGCCTGAGTACACTGAAGACACACAAGCACAGATGATATGAGTTTTCATTAATAAAATGCATGGTGTATCACTGTGTTTGATACATGCAATGAATATTGAGAAGTATTATTTGGGACACATATGCCCCCACTGGTCTCTGGGGGTACGGGTGGTAAGATGAGACAAGAATAACATTGTGCTGCTTTATTTGATTTGGTGAAACTTCAAAATGTGGGATATCATATAGAAGCCTGCAATGGCTGTACCTAATTGTGGTTGGAGTGTCCATCTTGGGGCTTCATTCTCTTTGTCAGAGGTTCTAAACCTATGGGTTGTCAGTGACCACTTTGGGCTAAAGCAACCCTTGCACAGGGGTGGCCCAATTCATAACAGTAGCAAAATGGCAGTTATGAAGTATCAATGCAAATAATTTTAGGGTTTGGGGTTCCTCATGTGGTGGCATGAAGAACAGTATTAAAGTGTCCCAGCATGAAGAAGGTGGAGAATCACGGCTCTTTGTCATCTCTGCTTGCTCCTTGGGGAAATCCTTTCCAGCACATGGAGCCAGACACTGACTTCCAGCTTGTTCTTTATAAGAAAGGCAGGTCTTCCTTTTCCTTTGATGTTTTGGGCTGCCCAATAAGCTGTCAAATGTGAGGGAGTCAGAAGGACAGACGGACACACCTATCATGCTAATTATAGTCCCACACTGTAAAACTTCCTAGCATGCATGGCAAGGTCAAGAAGGTAATTCAGCAATCAATACCAACATTTAATAAAGCACCTCAGATTATTCACCTATTGTGCTTCTGGTCAGAGCAGTCTCCTCCCACAATAGCACTGCATTCTAAAACTGCTCTTAGATCAGGAGATTCTGAGAAGGAAATATTTTTGTTTGTTTTTTTGACACCAGAGTGGTCCTTTGGATTGTGGGATGGGACAAATCTGTTTCACTGTCTTGCCACTTTTCATATCTCTTTATGCATATCTCTTTAGACTCTAATTGAGCTAGCCTCTTCATCATTTCTGATAGTTCTTTTGAAGTTATTCTCACTGTACTGACAATAGATAGTTCCCTGCTATCTATGATGCCCATCATGTGAAAGGAGAAGAAGAAAATGGCCAGAGTCAATGAGAATGATTATGTGAATGACACAGTCCAGGTACTGCACTGTCACCAGTGAAAAAGTTGATTCATTGTCTTTATCACCACCCCACCCTCCTTCACCAAAAAAAAAAAAAAAAAAGCTGGCAAAATGACATACAAAGTCAGCTCATATAGTTGATCATACCAAACTTTATACATGAGCTTTGCAGACTTTGCTGGCATATGCTGCTTTATTGATGAGTGGCCCTTGCATGACACCATGTTTTCAACAACTGCCATGTACTTCCTGTAGGCATACTTCCCAAAAGCATTCATAATAAGGTCCAATTTGAGAATTTGATTGCATGGGCAGTACATCAAGGATGTTACAATATATGTCTGTACTTTGTTGTACTTGCAAATAAGTTATCCACACGAATATTGGCTTATTTGGAATGCTTCACCTTTCTGTTTACACTGAAGAAGCAGTAAATATACTTGCAAAGATTTCTCACTGTTCAGGCATACAATGTTGGTGGGATTTATATGTCCCAGTCATCGGTTTTATACATTGCTATCAACTGTACATACTACATTGCACCTGAAAATAAGCTATTCATTCAAATATCATGTAGTCACAAAAATTGCTATTGCTTGCCAGCACAAAGGAAAGTATACGTGTATTTATAAGGCTCATGACCTGGCTGAATAGAATCAGAATGAGACAAGTATTTCACAGGATATACTACCTAATGAAATTAGTTCTCACTTTAGCAACATGGTGAGCTTCATTCCATTTTACAAAGCTACATATGTCCCTCCACCATAGCCGTGTAATAGATGAGCTACCAGTCTCCTAGTAGACACTGGAGATGAAACAAATGTAGATCGGGCACACACGAGTGTCTCTATCTCTGTGACTCTCCCTCTCACTGCCACCAAGTCAATGTTGACTCACAGAAACCACATTTGACTGGATAAAACTGCCATTGTGGGTTTCTGAACCTTCAAATTTTTATAGGAGTAGACAGTCTGATCTTCTTTTCTGTCTGAGTGGCTAGAAGGTTTGAATTGCTGGGATTAGCAGTTTCATAGCCTACTAAACAACCACATATATCCCAAAAGTAATAAAGCCAGTACAGTTCCCTAATTTATGAAGACAGTACCTACATCTATATACTGAAAATATGGACATAATTTTCAAATATTTTCTACATATGTGAAGTATCTGTGATGGCAAAAAATGCATTCCCCTTCCCCACACTTTCATTGAGTTTACTACTTAATCTACTAATGCAAAATATGGTAACAAATGCTTTAAAAAAAGGAAACTTGAAAGGCAGCATTAACCTCTCAAGCCAGCTGAAGGTGCTCAGAAGACAATAAGGTTAAAATTTCATTATAAAGACTTCAAGTGGGTTTTAAAAACTCATAGTCTTTCCAACTAAAATGATGAATGCTGTTTTGATTCTAATTGACAAGTGTTATATATGAAAGGGTTCTTCCCTTCGTTCTTATCAAAACTGTGGGGATTTCCAATGATAGGACAATATTATGTGGGTGGAAACTTCTCAGAAGAATAGAAAACTTATCAGTATTTACTTAGGTTCTATTACATTCAGAGCCATAAAAGCAACTACACTCATAAATTTATAGCCAGTCAAGGATATTGCCTCTTCCCCAAAGAGGCTAGATATTAAAGAAGTGGAGTGAATGAGTTGAAGGCATGAAGTGGTTTCAATATTGAAGCTGTTTTCTCCCTTCATATTTCAGGCTGTAGCCAATATGTTATAAAGATTGTGTGACTAGGTAACTTTAGGGATTGAGAAACAAAATGCTATGCTAACCATTTATTTCTTTTTAAAATAATAAATTATTTTTTATATTTCTTCTTTAATTAGTACTTTATGATAACTGCCCTTTAATGAATTCTTAATGTGGCTTACTTATCACTAAAATTATTTGAATAGATTTAAAAAAATAATTTCAACTTTGCAGATAAAGGAACAGAGGTTCATAGATGTTAGAAATCTTGCTAAGATCAGAGAGTGGAGACTCGACTTCCAGTTTTTAAAATTTATTTTTCGGATTCTGAAGCAGATGCTGCATATCTCATTTATTGACACTATTAGACTCCAGAGAAAGGTTGTTGTGGAGAAAAGACATGGATGTGTCATATCACAAATAGAGGAGGGCTGCATACTTACATTCTTCCATAACTGCCAAATTGCACTATTACCTAACTGCCAAATTACAGCATTACATTACTGCCAAACTACTCAGAATCATGGTCAAGTACAGCTGACACATAACCCTAACCATCACAGTTAGGGTCACTCTCATTTCAGCGCTCATTATGCAAGAGGGACATCATCAATGAGCAAATAGTAGATTTTTGCTATTGTTTATGTGAAATGTTGGTTAATGAGACAGTCTGTAAATGAGGGGTAGACTTAGATCCCTACTACTGCTGTAACAACTGATCGCACATTTATTGATCTAAAGCAATATAGAATTATAATCTAACAGTTCTGGAGGTCAGAGGTCCCCAAAAAGGCTAAAAACAAGCAATTCACATCCTTGTCTTTTCCAGAAGCAATTGACTACCTGCATTCCATAGGACAAGGGCCCTTTCTTCCATTTCCAAGCTATCAGCTGTGTCAATCCAGCTTCTGCTTCTGCCTTCCTATCTCCTTCTCTGACTCTTCTGCCTTTCTCTTTCATGTTTTAAATATGTTTTTGCTTGTGTTAGGTACACCTGAATACCCTGTGATAACCTAACACTTATGATCCTAAATTTAATGCAATTACCAAATTTCTTTAACTCAAAACAGTCACACCATCATCGCAGGTTGTCGAGATTCAGGCCTCTTTTTGTGGAGCGGCAATGCTTTGCCTACCACAGAAACTAATGAAGAGCTAGGTAAATGTACAATTGTGTATATATTTTAAAATTAATATTTACCCATACTAATTTACTATGCAAAGATACAATACTAAGGTTAATGATTACTAAAATTAATAGTGTAATGTAAAAGAAGTAACTGTGGATCCAGAAAAACCCTTGCTCCTATTGCTGCTGAAACAATTTATCATACATTTATTGGTCTAAAACACAAATATATTATCTAACAGTTCTTGAGGTCAGAAGTCCATCTATATAATCACAGATAAGATCTTCTAACCTCATTTATTTAGAGGTGAAAGGTGATAAATTATTCTAAATTTACTTTCTCATAACAAATGGCAACTTATTTAAGGACTTCACGGGTAGATGTTCTACAAATGTTTATTCTGTATTCCTTGTTTTTAGGAGTTAAGTACAATGGTCCATGACATATTGAGAAGTCGAAATTCAAGTCCAATAATAAATAAACTCAGCCAAATTGTTTTTTAAAATATGTTAAATATTTTGTAAATCTTACTTTTATTGAAGGCATAATATGTGGCTACTAAATGGTCCCCTTGCTCTTCTTCCACTTCAGCTCTCAACACTCATTTTGTTTTTGTTTGTTTTTCCTGTAACATCACAGAGCTTTTGGTATCTGAATTAATTCATTGGTCTGATAGTGGATTTTTCTATATATTTCAAGCACTTAGACTTTCATGAAGTTTCCTCTATGTTCGCTGTGATGGTATGTGTACAACTGAGGAGTTTTATGGGAGAGAAATCCTGTGTCCATCTTTAGAAATCACGTTCCCTCTAAATAAATCACAATCTCACACAAATGATAAAATCTAGCTTTTCTGCCTTCTCAACCCCTCACTTTGCCTCACTCTAAAAAACAATTGCTGACTGTTGGCTTTTAATTTTTTTTAAAGAGGTTTCTCTATAGTTCCAGATTATTTACTTTTCTAAAATAAGTCAATGTCATTGACTCTTAATGTGAAAGTTGAAGATGTTTTCCAGTTAGCATTCTTGTCTTTTCCTGTCATTCTTTTTAATGGTTGATACAGTTTTCTTTGAATGTTTCTCCTCTATTGATGACTTTTAGGACTTAAAATAATGCAATCAAAATTAATATTTATCCCTATATTTATCTCTATTCACTTTTTAATACAAGATATTGATATTCTTAAAAGTATATATTGCCAAAAAAGTATATATTGCCCACTTGGTTTATATTTACATTTGTCTTGCTACCAACCAACTCTTACAATATTTTGCCTTTGAGAATTCTTGCAAATTAATAAAATCATAAATAGACAAAGTGGCATGGAATCTAAACAATTGAAGGTCAAATTCAAGAAGTAAAGAGAAGGGATGTCCAGGTGGGTTGTAAAAGTCAGGAACTTATGGACAGCACTGGCAGGCCTCCGAGGCTGCTCGGTGCTGTATCATCCTGTTTGCTAATTCTTTGACACAGGTTTCTGCTGTTTAGGGAACCTAGGCTTTGCCTGCATTCATTTTTGAGTCCTACACTTAATTTACCTTTACTTGATCCTTATCCTCCTATCGCCAAATCATTGTTTGTTGCCTTTTACACACACACACACACACACACACACACACACACCACTTGGGGGCATTCTTTGTGGATCTCTATGTTGTTCTCCTGCTTCACTCATGCTTGAGGAGTCCTGGTGGCATGGCATGGTGGCATGGTTCATGAGTTGGGCTGTGATCCCCATGGTCAGCAGTTTGAAACCCATAGCAGATCCATGGAAGAAAGACTGAGCTTTCTACTCCCATAAAAATTAAAGTCTCTTATGATGGGCTTTGTTGCTCCTGAGCTAGATGGCTGTTTGTTTACCATCAAGCCTTTAGGACCCCAAACACTATATCTTTTGATAGCTGGGCACCATCAGCTTTCTTCACCACTCTTGCTCACATCCCCACATGTCTTCAGTGATCGTCTTGGGAGGGTGGGTACACAGTGATAGGGTTTCTTGTGTTTGAGGCCTGCCACCTAATCCTTTCAATATCTCATGGCCACACTGTTTGGTGCGCTTCTTCCGTTTGGGCATGACCACTTCTCAGCTAGATGGCCTTTTGTTTGTCTTCAGGCTTTTAATATCCCAGATGCTATATCCTTTGATAATTGGGCATGATCAGCTTTCTTCACCACATTTGCCTATGCACCCATTTTACTTCAGTGCTTGTATAGGGCCAGTGAATATCATGGAATACCAGATTTATAGAACAAAGTGAGGGAGCACCTGGGTGAAGGCCCAAGGTCCACTTGCTAACCCAGTACTGAACCTACAAATATATGTTCTTAGATTTATTGCCTTTGTGTGACCATGAGGTGGTGAAAGAATCAGGTACCTGGTATCAAAGAATGAAAATCATATCAATATGTGCCCACCCTCCTGATATGATCGCTGAAGACAAATGGGTACAGAGGCACACAGGGTGGAGGGAGCTGATGGTGTCCAGCTACCAAATGGTAAATTGCCTGGGGTCTTAAAGGTTTGAAGATAAGTGAGAGGCTGTTTAGCACAGAAGCAGCAAAGCCCACAGGGAAGAAGCATACCAGCCTGTGTGATCAAGAGCGATCGAAGGGAGCAGATATCAAACATCAAAGAACAAGAATGACGTCCTTATGAATGAGGGGGAGAGCAGGGTAGGGACCTAAGGCTCACTTGTAGGCAATTGAACATGCTGTAGGGGAATAACGGGGAGGAGACAAGCCAGACAAAGTGTAGTGAGGTAGTGATGAAGCATACAACTTTCCTCTAGTTCCTGAAGATTTCCTCCCCCCAACTATCATGATCCCAACTCTAGCTTATAAATCCAGCTGGACCGGAGGAGGTATATTGGGAGAGATGGGAGCTGGAGACATGGGGAACCCAGGACAGATGAGTCCCTCAGGGTCAGTGTTGAGATTGGAGTTACTGAATGAGTGGAGAGAAGGTGGGGTAGAGAGACAGAACCAACTACAAGGATCAACACATAATCTCCTATATAGAGGACAGACATCAGAGGAGTGAGCAGGGGGAGTTGTTGGGCAGTATAAGACATGACAGAACAATAATAATTTCTAAATTTTTGAGAGTTGGAAGAGAGGGGGTCCAGGGGCAGAAGGGAAAGGATGGGAAGCTGATATCAAGGACTTAAATGAAAAATCAGATAACTGGAGAATGATAACAGCAGCAAGCATGTAAAGGTGGTTGGCACAGTATATGTATTTATGTACTGTGAAAAATGATGTATGAGCCCCCAATAAAATTATTCTAATTTTTTAAAAATTTAGTCTCAGAAACCCATAGGCGGTTGTTGTGAGTCAGAGAGTTCACATTGTTACTTCCTTGTGTGTCTGTATGCATACTAGATAAAATTAGTATATAAAAGCTGAATATGCATACAATAAACAACCAATTAGTTTTTACATATTAGGCTCTTTCACCCTTTCCTCTGAATTTTAAATATCTCTCTTATCTAAACAGGAGATAGATGAGGCATTCTACTTCTGTAGAGTTTTATAGTTTCAGAAACCCACAGGGCCAGTTCTATTCTCTTATGGAGGCACTGTCAGTCAACATCACCTCAATGAATATGAGTTTTGTCTTTGCATATTCAAAAGGTTTACAACAACCGTAACTGGAAGCTCATTATATTCAGATCCCCACATAGGTTTCTAAGACTTATATTCAGGTACATAAATATGTTTATCAGAGTTTGTTGATATATTTATTATTTTAATTCTTGATTTAGATTAAAAAAAAGCACCAACACATTTTTATTGTGATTGGGTAAGGATTTACAAAGAAGATAAGTTTTCCATTTAAACAGATCATAAAGATTTTTTTCTCTCTCTCCAGAACAGAAATGCTTCATTCAGTGTTCTGACCTGTATTCTTTAGGAGCAAACCACCAAGTCTCTCTCTCATGAAGCCACTGGTTGATTTCAAACCACCAACCTTTTGGTTAGCACAGACTGGGCAACCATGTGCATCATAGAACTGAACTTTTGCGGATCAAGTCAGGTTCTTCTGGTGCTAATACAGACTGTGATCTTCAGATTGGGTTTCAGAGCTGAGGTCCAGGCGGAAGGAGTGTGATAGGTAAGCATACTCACTATGGGGCAGAACCTAGGTGCTCCAGAAAGCAAGTGAAATGATGCAAACAGTGGAGGGTTTTGTTGACCTCAGTAAGTTTCATGGTCAAGCCTAACATGAGTAAGATGGGAAGTACACTCCACCCATATAGAAGGCACTGTAAAATTACATATCATAGGGCGTGGATGCATAATACTAGTACAAGGAAGTAAATAATTTGGAACCATTATTCAACCTACCCCAGTAGGAAAGTACAGAAGTGTGAATATTAGTAGTGTGCACAAACCTTTGTTTATTTTATTATGGCCAGAACTTCTACACTATTTCGAAGAAGGGTTCTACCTAATAGATCAAAACCAGTTCCTCATTTCATCCTGGTGCTGCACAGATAAGTACTTTACTGGGATAGGTGTGAAAATCAGGGGCAAGGGCCTCAGTCTTGCTTTGCAGAAGCAGGATGTCTTGCAAAAGGTCCAGATCATGTTCTGTGGACGCCTCATTTCCAGCGTGCATGTCCTGGAAGTAACCTGCTGCCTCTCACCTCCTGTCACCGAATCCCCACTAGACAGAGCCATCAGGTATCAGCAAGTTTTCTTCCGTTTCATGCATCTACTCAGTTGGTCAACAGACCCTAAACCTAAAATCCCAATCCCCTCACTCATTTTTTCTTTCTTTGAGAGTTTTCGTCTTCAACCAACAGTTTTAACTCAGAAATTATAAAGTCAGAGTTATCTTAGAAAAAGAAACTCTGAGAACATCTTATATTTAGGCGAGTGTCCCGCCTCCCGCTTGTCTACCAAGCAGGAGCCAAATGTTTTCGCACAACGTCTCAAGCATCAGTTTTGATCCAGTATCCTTCTCTGTGGGGGCTTCTTTGATGGTACAGCGGGTTAAGTATAGGGCTGCTAAATGCAAGGGCAGCGATTGAAGCACCACGGGCAAAAGATGAGTCTTCCTGCTCCCGGAAGGATTTGCACACTGGGGAGTCAGCAGATGTGGGTTTGCTCTGTCTTACGGAGTCGCTTTGAGTTGGAATCTATGAGAGTGAACTCCGGGTTTGAGAAAACCTCTGACCCCTCTGTGTTCCCCGCTCTCATTTGGCTATTTTAAATATTCATCTTGAACTTTTTTCTGTCTTAGGGAGAAAATTCTGGACAGCTTTGAGTATAAGTCATCATCTTTTCTGCCCCACTCTTCATCATCAAAACCAGTTCAGCTTCCACCTCTGCTCTCAAACGTTTTGACTCTCACGTAAAGTCAACACTACTCTAATGAGATTCTTATGCCCTTTTGACAAAATACTCATGAACTAATGTATCAAATCCTTTACTTTTGATTGGAAAGGCATTATATTGTTATTATGATTTGTAAAAAATACAACAAAGTCTACAGTGACCACTGTTTCCGTTGGCTAAGACAATACAGTTAACATTTTGGTTCAATGCATTTATTTTCTTGCTACATTTCCAGTGATCAGTACAAATAGAAAGCAATTAATTAACACTTTTGAGAATATTAGCAAAAAATAATATATATTCTAACTCAAAAAGTGGTGCAGGGAATCAAATAAATATAACTGTCATCAAGGATAAATTATAAAAATGGTATTATTTTACTTCTGTCAGCACATTTGTTTTATTTAATATGATTTATAATTCATGGCCCCGTGTCAAGGCGAAAGTTATTTTGTTATTGAATGATAACCTTATTTTCCCCTGTTTTCATGTTTGCAAAGTATTTGCCATCAGGGATCCAATTAGATAAGACTTCACATATTTACCAAATACTTCTGCTGCTTTTGTACTGTAAGAGACGCTTCGTCCACGTCCAAACACACCGCCCAAGACTGGATTCCCACTCCTAGGCACGATGTGAGGAAGAGTGGAATTGCTCCACGGGCTTTCCAAAGCTGGAAACTTGCAGAGAAAGCGATGGCCGCCTCTTTTTCCCACGGAGCAGCTGGTGGCTTCGATCCATTCACTTTTTGATGAGCACCTCACTTTTCTGTCTGAGAATCAAGGGGTTAAATCACTCCAGGTTGTTTCATCCTCTTTTAAAGACACGCCACTCTTTTGTCTGATCTCCTCGTGGTCCTTGTCACAACCGCACGGCTTTTAATCACTCATCCACTCAGTGAGCTACTGCCAGGCTGGAACCTTAATAATGTTCTCGTTTGTTTGGGTGATCTTCCTGATAAAGTCCTGACAATCTCTCATTGTAATAGGTAGACAATCAAAATAAAAAATGCTCTAAAAGTTCAGGTACCAGAGCAGACTGTTATTTTTTACACAGTGCAAGGATATTAAAATCCCGACTTCCAGGTTTTTGATTGAATTTGTGATGAAATACAAGAAAAATTGAAAATTTGAATTATTCTGCTGCCAGTAGGTACTGTATATCATGAACACAAAGCTGATATTAACCGTTCCTGTATCAGGAGCCCAGATCCCAGACTGTTCCGGTTTTGCATGAGTTCGGCAGTAGGAGAAAACAATTAATCCATTGGCATAGATCTTATTTGCAATGACCAAACAGAATTTTGCAAAAATAGGAGACATTATTTTCAGTGCACAGATGGTATAGTTTGCAAAAAAAAAAAAAGCTTATTTCGGTGTAGTGTTTCCAATTGTTCAAGGTGCTTTCCATTAAATCATCTCATTTTACTCAATAGCCCTCTGAAGTTGAGTGGAATTATCCTAATTTTCTACCTTTCTCATACTTTCTGCCACCTCCCTTATTTCCCTACTTCTTTTTCTTTCTTTTCTGAGTAGTGCTTTAATGTGGTGGAAAGATGACAAAATATGAATTCATACAGGGATATAATTGAAAATCCTTGAAAGATGTCCACAGAGGTTGAACTTTTCTTTTTGATGTAAATTTACTGGGCATCCGGTGGACATTTTGAGATCAACAATTATGATCTAATATCACTTAAATTTGAATTAATTTTTGAGTTTCTGGGTGCTATCATGGATAAATGTGGTCCGCAGCTAATGGGAAGTTCAGGCATTGCAAGTCTACCTAGAGTTATGTTGGGAGAAAGGTCTGGCAATCTGTTTCTGAGAACTCAGCCTTTGACAGTCCCAAGGAGCAGAGTTCTACTCTGATATAAATGGCATCAACATAGGTTGGAATCTACTGGCTGGTAATTGGTCAGACTTGTAAGCTTTTTATTAAAAAAGGAAAAGCAAATAATTCCCCTTTTAACTTGTTATTCAAGGAATATATGATGGTACTACAGATACTACTGTAGATGCTATCCCATGAACACTTGTGTAGAAGTTCACTTATCTATGGAAATGAGAAAAGAGAGAGCATGTGCAACAGCACATTTGTGTATGAGTGTGTGCATGTGTGTGTCCAATGAAACTGTCTCTAGTCATGGTCAGGTACAAAGGTCCATCATTTAAGACTCACAACTAAACAAACATGTGAGATTATCAGTATTTTATTGAGCTTTCTTGTTTTATGACCCCCTAATGGCTCATGGGTCAGTTATATTGATGAGCACTGAACACACACAGTACAAAAGAGGCTTTTTATTTATTCATTCATTCATTTTTTGTAAGTTTCAAGAAGAATGAATGCTCACTTTCCAATCATATATTTCATTTACAATTAGCTACAGAACCAGGACACTTATTATAGAGAAAGAAATAAAGCATATGTTAGTGCATGTAGCTGACAATTTTTTTGCCTTTTTAGTCTACTTTCCCTTTTTTCATACACACTGTTCAACGTCTGTGTTTGAGCTTATACCTTGCTATAAGCTATAAATATTAGGCTTGCGCTTCTTTTTACAAGGCCAGCAAGCTGAACTTCTTGGCAAAATTTAACCTGGTGGTGAGGTTTAGCACTTTTGAGTAGACAATTGATTCCAGCACATATTTTTAAAAATTCTCAGTTTGCTTTTGCATATACTACTCTCAATCTTATTTTATCTGTTATTCAGATGGTCGATCTTCCTGTCTGTAAAATCCCTGTGGGATCTTGCAAGTGGTTTGCTCCCCAAAGGAAGAGGGTCACATTGTACCGTGTCCCACCATTGAGTCTTCTTCCCTGTTTGTCCAGTAGACCAGTCCTACTACTTTGTCGGGGCCTAGTTAAGTACAGAAGTGGGGAAGGCTAGGTTATAACAAAAGGAACACCATTTTCATGGGAAAAGCAAAAACATTTACAGTGAGAGGAAATCAGTCTCCCCACAAAGGATTGATGTTTCTAGTAGTCACTAATTGATCTTATGTGAAAAGTAAGCATATGCATTTTAGCTTATGTGTCCTGGACAATTTGGTTGACACCTCTGTTTTCCGTGTAAAACTAAAAGCTTAGTACTTTGTTTCAGATTTAATTATTCTTCTCACCCTTCTTTTTTTACCAACATCTTAGTGATTTCACTGATAACAACATTAGAAGTCTGTTTATTCCAGCATGAAAGCAGACACACTTCTCAGTTTTGCTTCAGGTGTGTAAGATTTTAGACTTTCAGTTTATTCTGAAATTATAAAGGAAGTCATTTGACTTGATGTTTGTGCTTGCTCCCTGTGGTTGGATTGTAACATAAAATGCAAAAAGATTCTTGAGTTTGTTTTATTTTTTTCAATTGTGGGTTTTCAATATTAAAACATTTCTTACAATGGCACTATGTCACCTATTCACCACGATTCACTCGAATCTGACTCATAGTGACAAAATCGACAGGGTAGAACTATCCTTCTGGGTTTCCAGACTATAACTCAATGGGAGTGCAAGGCCTCACCTCCTCCCACAGAAAATCACACTATGGATAATGAGAAATGTATTCTAACAACACTATTGTGCATCAGCTGTTTGAACTTCATAGTGGCTCCAAGGGATAAAGATGAGATTGTCACAGATTTAAGGTCTCTGAAGTTTAAAGGGGCATTCTATGATGCCCTACAGGGGGACTGTGGGCTGAAGATTTGATCCAAGATGTCAACAGGTTTGTTTGTTTTTTGCTTTTTTGTTTTCAATCATCCACTGGAAGATCCCTGGTAATATAGTTAAGGACATGTTGGGCCACCAATGGCAAGGTCTGCAATTTAATCCCACAAATAGGTCTATAGGAAAAAAATGAGGCTGCCTATTTCTATACAGATTTACACTCTTGAAAAACCTACTTTATCTAATAGGTTCTCTATGAAATGGTGTAGACTCAATGGCTGTGGGATATGAAAACAAAACTTTTTTATTGTTGCCAAGTTTTGAGAAAGCTGAGACCCAGAGACTAGAAACACACACGTGTTAATGACAAAAATCACAACTCTAACTTAAATTTACCATGTACTAAATTCATCGTCCTCACACCTTATCATACTTCAGGACTTCAGAATCTTTACAAAGTTCTTTCACTCAACTTTTAGAATGTTCCCAGACTCCAAAGCATAGCTTTAAATCTCTAAGCTCTTACTCTATAAATCTCAATGTCATCACTGAATATAGAAAAGCATTTGCTAGAAAAACCCACTGCATAGAATCTAGCTTTTAGCATTCATATGAGGATATGCTTTAAGATTTAAGAATATCTTTGGGAGAGTCCTGGGAAGTGAACCAGGTGGGGCTCAGCCCCCCACTACCAACTGTTCTGATAAATGGTCACATTTGGAAGCCCCGGAGAGAGTTGGAGACAAGTGTGAATCAGAACTCAGAATCATGAAAGAAACCAAGCTTACTTATCTGATGAAGACCGGGGAGATCCTCCCAGCTGATGTTCCTTAGCCACCCTGTAAGTTTGGGAGGTTAGGGGTTAAAGTGTATATTTTGGAGAGCATTAATTCAATCCTTATAAAGTACTGAGGGTATAGTGCTTATGAGTTGAGCTGAGATTAACCTGGTTGGAAGTTTGAAACCACCAGCAGTTCTGCAGGAGAAAGGCTGGGCTTTCCAGTCCTGAAAACAGGTACTGCATAGGACACCCCCAGGGCCTGAGCCAATGCTATGAGACAGCATTGCCTCCAGGGTATGGAGAGTTTGGACCATGGATGGTTAGGATAAAGTCTTAAAGTCTCTTTGTATGTACAGAAATACAAGGACATTACTTTATTAGGATAAAATATTTAAGTCTCTTTGTATGTACAGAAGTACAAGAGAATTATTTTATAGGTCACCAAATTTGACAGCTCACTAACAGGGAGCAGAGGAACACACAGTTTCTAAATATGTGCATTTTAAAATTAGAAAATGTATCCAAGTCAAACCACCAACCCCCCAAAAAAACACACAAGAAAACAAAACAAAACCCAAAAATCTAGGATTCCTTTTTCTAATCGATGATGTACTTCTGTGTATTACATTTTATACCATTATGAAAACTATTGAAATGCTTTCTCATGGTTCATAAGCTTACATGAAATATGTACCCAAATTCAAATATTTCTAAAAACATGAATTCAAAACCTTTTAAGAGAACTCATGGATATGAGAACATGGTAATACACTTACAGGAATTATTTTCTTCCTTTTCATCTTTTTTTGTGATTTAGGAGAGGGTTTACTAAGCAGATCATCAGGTTATTAAAAACTTTTTATATATTTTTGTTTCACCTCTTCTATATCATTTATCCCATTTCCTCCCTTTGGCAGCCATGTACTCTAGTGCCAATTTGATTAAGAGTATAAGGGTGGGGTCTAGCCTGCCAATCTGGAAATAGGCAATGAGATTTCTGTGTAGGCATGGATTTCTCTAAGAATTCTGGGAAATCTCACAATATTTCCCCCATGGAGGTAAGACACTATAGACTCAGTCCCTTGGAGATGCTCGACTAAAAAGACACAAAACTCCATCCCTTGGGGCGCTCTGCCAGTAAGACATCATGACAGGATGCTGATAGATCCTGAGGCCTGAAACCTGGAGGAGCTGAAGAAGTCCCATGGGCTTGTCCTGACGGAACCAGACCTCTGGAGTCACAGAAGCCACGTGGAGACTCCTACTGTGCTGAGATGTTTCACCACGACTGGATGACAATACTCTGCACCAACTGGCCTGTGATTGGCCTGGTGTCATTGCGAGTGCTTCGTGAGTCTGCAGAAGGTTTATAGATTGATATCAGATCTACAGGCTAATATCGGACTTATGGACTTGGTCTAGACTGGTTTGGGATGTTTTCTCAATGTTTCATTTCTCTGGTGTATGAACATCTTCCTCATAATCATATGCATGTTTATGAATTTGTTTCTTTAGTTCTACCTGGACTAACACACTCCCCATGTTTTCTATTTCCATTTTTCTTTCTTCCCTAACCCTGTGAACTTTGTCCACGAGCAAATACTGCCTTTTGCTCTTAAAGGATTGATTATTTGAACATGGGGATGAGTTCAGTTCCAGACCTGAAAGGTGATCAGGGGCATAGTTCTTAGGGGGTGGGGGTAGAGAGGGAGGGAGTCCCCCCAGCCTCCATCTCATCAGTAAGCTAGCTTTCTTCCATGATTTTGCTTCTGCTCCACACTGGTCTCCAACTCTCTCCTGGGCTTCCAAATGTGATCTTTCATCAGAACAGTTGGCATTGGGGGCTGGGCACCATCTCGTTCTCTTCCCAGGACTCTCTCATAGATAATCTTTTTTTTTTTTTTTTTGGCATCACTGCTCTCTGGTGGTGGGAGTAGGAGGCCCAGCCCCACTGCTGGAATTGAACCTCCGTCCCAGTGGGCCGCAGTCCCGCGCACAACCACTACGCCACCGGGGCTCAGCCCCATAGATATTCTTAAATCTGAAGACATATCCTCATAGGAATATTAAAAGCCATATCCTATGCTGTGGATTTTTCTAACAAATGCTTTTCTTTCTTTCAGTGAGGAGAGTGAGATTTATTGTGGAGTAAGAACTTTGAGAACTAAAACTGTTTAAAGTGGAGTCTAGGAATATTCTAAAAACTAAACGAAAGAACTTTTAAGATTCTGAAGTCCAAAAGTATGATGGAGGATGAATTTGTTGTCTGGTATATTTCGTAGAGTTGTGATTTTGTCAATAGTACTTTTCCTTTGACTCTCTGAGTCTCAGTGTTCTCATCTATACAATTGGAATAAGAGCACTTACCTTACAAAACATGGTTAGGAGTAATTGAAATAAGGAATTTAAAAGGCCTTACAAAATGTCTGGCATAAAGTTGTCTCTCAGGAACTTTACGGAATTTTTCTTTCAAAAAAAAAAGCCTCTCTAAATTGTCCTTCACTAACCTCCAATACTTACAAATTACTTCAGAGATATTGACTTAATAATTTTATCTTTTTAATTTAGTCTTGAG
This sequence comes from Nesogale talazaci, assembly GCA_004026705.1. Classification (NCBI taxonomy): domain Eukaryota; kingdom Metazoa; phylum Chordata; class Mammalia; order Afrosoricida; family Tenrecidae; genus Nesogale; species Nesogale talazaci. The sequence continues at coordinate 133,988 of PVJH01003345.1, forward strand.
CAAAGGCAAATGATTTTATCCTAGATAATAAATAGAAATGCTCTGGAATAGTTAAGGGGTTCATTCACCTGAAAGTCAGAGTGTAAACGGTTATTAAAACAAGCAAACAAAATACAAGCAAACAAAACCTCACTGCCATTGAGTTTTTTCAGAATCATGGTGACCCTATTGATTGAGGTAGAGTTGCCTGTGTGGGTTTCTGACAGTGTAAAGCTTTGTGGAAGTCTGAAACCCCACCTTTGTCAAAAACAAACCTTTTATTTCTTGCTTGCCTCTGATAATGAGATTTTCCAATACACAGTGCGTGGAACTAAGTAGCCTATCTTTAGGTATGAATTGCTTTTTAGTAGAATCCTGTATGGAGATGGTTGAGTTATCTTTTAATCTACTATGTTTTAAACCACTCTTGCTATGCAATTCTTTTACAATAACCTGAAGATAATTTTCCAATAGGTGGCAGAAATCCAGCAGTGCTTTTCTCCTGTAAACAAATAATGAAGGGGAAAACGACAACACTAAATGATTATGTTAGCCTTCTCTATGATTTTTAAGACCCGTGTACTTGTTAGCTTAATAGGGAATATGTTTTCTGAATTTCTGTTCACCTTAAAAAGATGGTGCGAATTCTCTATGTAGAAATAGTTTCAAACTTATACAATAACTTACATTTTGGGGGTATTTTGCAGATTCCCATCATTGCACTTAGCATTTCACATGCATGTACATGCTCACTTCTCCATTACGCGTGGATCCAGTCGATCGCAGACTCATTAGGAACTCCTGTGGGTTTTTCCATACTGTAATCTTTTACAAGAGAAGAAAGCTCAGTCTTCCTTCCAAGGTGCTATGGTGGTTTAAAAATGCCCACCATGCAGATTGAAGCCCAACTCGTATTATCCAAATTTCAAATGCGGGGAAACGGGAAGACAAGGAATACACACCTATTTCTGAATGGATACACAGCTATTAAGTGGCAAAATCAGGAAGGGAACTTTGTTCACTTTGTGCAGATTGTTTCAACACTGTTTTCTTCAGGACCCACTAAATAATTAGAGAAAAAAAGCATCCTGCGATGTGACACGAGGACTATGCAATTATTAACAGGATTCAGTCACTTTGTTGAATGTTTTATTACTTTTAGTATAAAGAATAACTGCTATGTATAATTTATATAATAACCCCCCCCAAACTCAGATTTTTTCAAAGCTATGTATTTAATTTTTTTCTAAAATGAACTTATCACCTTCAAATTTCTTTCCATCACACTAACACATTTGTCAAATCTGCTATTTCATTTTTGGAAACATTTTTCAAACTCGTCTATTTGTATGGCTCACGGCACCTTCCCTGTTTTATTCTTCACCTTTTCTACTTTGTCAAATCTTTGTCTTTTTATACCACTCTTCAGTCACAGAAACAAAAAGAAGTTACACGGAGAAGCAAATAGAAGTTACACAGAGGGAGGTTAGGTTAATCAGGTGTGTGGAGCAAGAGAAAGATGCTAATTTTTGCCCCAAACCAGCACACTAAGAGGGCTATGTGACCAGGTGCATTGCCATGGTGGTCAATCCAGTCCCTTTCTGCCATGAAGGAGCTCTCTTTGGTCACACACGGTTATGCAATCTTTTGAGAAACAGAAAGCTTGATTAACGGTTGACCTGGGGGAATGAACTTCAAACACAATATCCTCTCTATATCACATCTGTTTAGGGAGGGAGGGACACCCTCTCATAAACTATGTCCATTGTCTCTTCCTTAAGTGGACATACCATATTTATTTTCATCTATGTTAAGAAAGATGCAACTGTCTGATTTAGTGAAGTCTTAATGTCTCAGAACCACGTGAAAGGACAGGTCTACTCCATCTTCTAGGGTTGCTGTGACTTGAAATCCACTGAAAGATGATGGGTTTTGTTCTGATTTGGAGTTCATTCAGAAACTAATATTGAATTTTGGTGGGAACGCACAGATAACTTTTTTACATAAGATTGAATTAAACCTTGATAGTGATCAAACAAATAAGGCAACCCTTTTGGACTAAATTGACTTCAGCAACAGTGTGATAGTGTCTTAAATCTGATCAAATTGCAAGTGGTTCATCTTTTTAAAGGTAAAATTGTCTGTAATCACAGCATGCCCCCTACTTGATGTTTTTTAGTATGCTATAAAAACTGTCCATTACAATAATGACATTAAAGACCATTTCATCATTCTTCTATAGTTACATAAAGGGAATATATCAGGTAGTTGGCTAGAAAAGATAGAAGTTTTCATCTGGGAATTTGAGGGTTTTTTTTAAATAATCTCCTTGTTTGGTCTTAAAAGAGGTGGTTCTGTTGGAGTCTATTTTTCTGGGCTTCTTTGTGCACAGGTCATCCTATGCTAGGAAATTGAGAAATTTGTGTTCTTTCAAATATCGCTTTACTTTCCATCATGAATTAATTTTTATCTATTTTTCAGTGGTGTCTGAAGTGTTCATATTTTGATTCTGTATCTAACATGAATAGACACTATTTAAAGCATACATAGAACCTCATTGTTTGTTGCTTGAATTTTTCCCAGCTGAGTTCTCATGTTAAGATGAAAATTTTAATCTAATCTTGTTTATCATTAAATTATGGAGCATTTAGTCCTAACTGGGTTCTCTGAAGTGGTGAACAATTCTATACTCCATGACAGTTGAGCTGAACATGGACACAGGCATCAGAAATATAAGTTTGAAATGATTTACTAGGATAACTTTTAGACTAGTAGGAAATAGTCAAAATTTTATTAGGTCACACTAAACTGAAACATGGCAATGAGACATATTAATAAATATGATAATGGTCATTGATTTATTTATTTAAAGTAGGTCAGATGATATTTTCTCCAATTGTATTTTAATAAGTCAGTCAAGAGGTTCACTTTCACTTTCCAACAAAAGCAATTCTGTAAGTAAGTAATTTTGATGACTGTGAGTTTATTTACACTATTTAGAATCTTTTCTTTTTTCAATAAGATTATTAGCATAAATGATCAGAGATGTTCTGTCTTTTTTTAAATTTTAAATCAAGACATTATCCACGGAGTAGGAGTAGGGAAGTTCTCCCTGCTGGCCGGTGTTCTCTGCATAGACAGTGCTGACACTTCTTTCTCTGCCTTTGTTACACTGCCCCCTGTGTCTCAACAAGTGGTCTCGCAGTCTGTAGAGCACTCAAATTACTCATCTTCAAACCTCCCCCACCTAGGAAATATGCTTAGTGCCTTTGTTCACTAAAATTCAATATCATTTTTGTAAAGCTGGACTTACCCAAAGACAGTTCTACTCTCTTTCTGATTTAGGAAAATTAAAGCAAAAAGGATATTTCTTTTAAGAATTTCCATGGGATCATTCATTATGAGATTAGATAAATTTATATTTTAATAAGTACTATTAGAATTTTTTCTCCATATTAACATTTCTGATGAATGATAATAGCATTGAATGAAAGAATAGCTAAGCTTTAATATAATTTTCTGTGTACATGACCTTTCTGCATGAAATAACTCATTGATTTGTCACAGCATTATCATTACTAATACTATTATTGCAAACAGTATACATTTTTAAAGTTGTAGGATATTTAAAATTATGATTTTTTTTCTTTTTTTGAAAATAATTCTGTTGGGAGCTTGTACAACTTTTACCACAATCCATGCATTTACCCATTTGTAAATTTGTTGCCATCATCATTCTCAAAAAGTTTGCTTTCTACTTGAGCCCTTTGTACCAGCTCTTCATTTTTTCCTTCCTCCTCACTCCCCCTCCCTCATAATAGTTGTTTTCCCAATACATAATGAGCCTCATGAGAACAGTCTTGGTCTTGTTCACGCAATGCTAGTCACAGAGACTGGAACATAGAATGAACTGAATAAACAATTAATGAGTGAATGAATGAATGAATGACTACTAGGTAAAGTACCAAGTAGTTTACATGCAGCTACATTGACATACCACCTAAGTTTCATGAAGTAGGTAGCATCTTTATCACATTTTATAAAGAGAAAAATAAATCTTAATGTGATGTGTCTAAAGGTACATAGGAAGTAAGCAAAGAGCTTAAATCTACCCAACACCACTAAATTCAATTGCCAAACTCTGTGTTACCAATTTGTAAGCGGTTGTTTTGAACCTCTCTTTTATGAGAACATTTTGCCTACCAGTTTGTCAGTGTGCTGGCTTGTGTGTTGCCATCAAGTTGAAAGCTACCTCACAAGCATTGTTAAATAGCAGCATGGTCCCCTCAAGTGAGAGGGTTCAGCAGAGCTTCCAGATGAACAGAAGTCTACAAAGTAGGGATCTATTGTCAACTGCATAGGAATTAGCCATAGGAAAGCTGAAGAATTATATTGAAAATTGGCAGGTCCTGAATATCTCATGAGTCGTCCTAGTCATTGCCAGAGTTAGTGACAGGAGAAAAGTCCCTGCGGACAGAAGGAACTTAAAATTGGTCTGAAGAAGTTCTGCCTTCTCAAAACAGGTGACCGTAATGATGTGGACGAAATAAAGCATTTTAGGCTGAGCCCAGTGGCATAGTGGTTGTATGTGGGACTGTGGCCCTCTGGGTTGGCGGTTCAAATCCAGCAGCAGCTCTCCAGGAGCAAGGCTGGGCCTCCTACTCCCACCAGAGGGCAGTGATGCCCAAAAAAACACAACAAAGCATTTTGAAGTAAAGACTGAGATCTTTTTGTTCATGGGGAAACACTAGCTGAAGAAACAGCTATAAATATCCATTAACAATTGGAATTTGAAATATAAAAATCATATGCTTAGGAAAGTTGGAATTTTTCGGAAATAAATGCAATGCATAAAGATTGACATCCTAGGAGTTAGTGAGTTGAAGTGGACTGATATGGCCATTTTGAATCAGAAAATCATATGGTTTCCTATGCCAGAAATGACTGATTATAGAGGAATGACATCACATTCATCATCGAAAAGGACAGCTCATCATCTATTTTTAAGTATAATGCTGTCTGTGAGAAGAAAATATGTATGCTCATACAAAGAAATTCAGTGAACACAATTTTTGTTAAATTTCTACAACAAATACTGATGCCGAAATTGAAGAATTTTACCAATGTCTTAGATCTAAAAGTGATCAAACATGCACTGATAGTGCATTGATAATTAGTGGCAATTGGAGTGCAACATTAGGAAAGAAACTATGGCCTTGGTGGTAGAAATGAAGTGTGAGATCATATGACAGAATTATACAAGTCATAGAATTCTTCATTGTTTTTTTGTTTGTTTGTTCTGTTTTTTGGGGGGAGACATCACTGCCCTCTCATGGTCGTGGGAGCTACCAAGTGCTGCTCCTGAGAGCTGCCACTGGATTTGAACCACCAAGCCCGCAGGCCGCAGTCCTGCACTCAACCACTTACGCCACTGGGGCTCAGCCTCTTCATTCTTTCTTTAAGGCTTTTCTGTCTTTCATCATTTTATTGGGATTCATGCAACATTTATCACAATCGATACATACATCCATTGTGCCAAGTATATTTTTTGCCATCCTCATTCTCAAAACATTTGCTTTCTATTTGAGGCCTTGGTATCAGCTCATTCCCTTGCTTATTCCTTCCTCTTGAATCCTTGATCATTTATAAATTATTACTATTTTGCCGTATTTTACACTCTCCAATGTCTCCTTTCACCCACTTTTCTGTTGTCCATTCTCCAGGGTCATATGTAGATCCTTGTAATCAGCTCTCCATTTCAATAACACAAAAATTGACTATACACATGGACTTCTCAGATGGAATATGCAGAAATCAAATTGACTATGTCTCTGGGAAGAGACAATGGAGAAATTTAATAAAAGCAACTAAAATGAGTCTGGGCTCAGTTTTAGAAAAGAACACCAATTGCTGGTGTGTGGGACCAAGTTGAAACTGAATGCAATTGAAATAAATCCACAACCAATATACAACCTTGAATATATACTCCCTGCATTTTGAAATCATTTCAAGAACAAATTTTCTGCATTGAACACTAATTTCAGAAGATCTGATGAATTGTGGGATAACATCAAGAACGTCATACATGAAGAGAGCAAAAAAAATTTAAAAGAAAGGGAAAAAAGAACAGTTCTGAGTAGATGCCTAAAGAGACATTGCTCTTACACATAGAGTACTAAAGCCAATGGAAGAATCAGTGAAGAGCAGCTTGAGAAGACAAAGTAAAAATAATGAAAGTGAAAATACCCAGAGTTAAAAAAATAAAAAAGAACATTTTAACATATCCTAAACTGAAAGTACTAAAGAAAAACGTCATGCCTCCAGTTGTAATATTAAAAGATTATATGAACAAAGTATTGAACTATGAAGAAAGCACCAGGGAAATGGACAGAATACAGAGGACTGCTCTACCAAAAATAACTTGCTGACATTTAACCATATGAAGAGATAGAATATGATCAAGATTCAATGGTAATGAAGGAAGAGGTGCAAGGTGCACTAAATGTATGAGACAAAATCAAGGCTCCAGGGGTTGGAGTACCAATTGAAATGTTTAAACAAATTGATGAGGCACTGGGAGTACTAACTAGTCTATGTCAAGAAATTTGGAAGACGCTTAACTGGCCAACTGACTAGAAGAGAACCACGTATGTATATACCCATTCCAATGGCAACTGTTACATCGGAATGTTCAAATGATAGAAATTAATATTACATGCAAGTGACGTTTTTCTGAATATTTCCCTACAATGCTTACACTGACAGGAAGCTGTCAAAAATTTATACCAGATCCAGAAGAAGTTGTGGAGTAGATCCCCTTGTTTCATGTGAAGCCACATGGATCTTGGTAGAAAGTAAATAAGACTAGAAAGATATTTTGTTGACTATACAAAGGCATTAGACTCTGTGGACCTTAAAAACTATGGATAGCCTTGAGAAGAATTGGAATTCCACACCTTTTCTTTATTCTTATGTTGAACTTGTACATGGATCCAAAAGCCATTGTGTGAACAGAACAAGGGTTTAGGATATGGCTTAAAATCAGGAAGAGTGTGCATCACTGTACTTACTTAATCGCATGCTGACAAATAATCTGAAAAACTGGATTGCATGAGAAATGTAGAACCAGGATTGGGGCAAGGCTTATTAGCCAACTGTGTTATGCAGATTGCACAACCTCACTTACTAAAAGTGAAGAGAACTTGAAGCAATTGCTAATGAAGATCAAGAATTAAACTTTCAACAGGGATTTCAACTCAATGTAAAGAAACCAGTCTTCTCACAAGTCAACCGATAAGTAGAGTCATGAATGGAGACAAGACTGAAATTGCCCAGGATTTCATCTTGCTTGGATCCCCAATGAATGCTCATGGAAATTGCAGTCAAGAGATCAAAGCATGAATTGCTCTTAAAGAACGACCTCGTTAGCAAATAGAAAAGCAGGGTCCTTTGAGGACCAAGGTGCACCTGACACAAGCCATCATATTTTCAATCACTTCATATGCCTTTGAAAATTGGGCATTGAATAAAGAAGACCAGAGAAAGCTGATGCACTTGAACGATCGTGCTGGTGATGAAGATTGAAAGCTCCATAAACTGGTATAAGAACAAACAAATCTATTTTGACAGAAGTACAGCCAGACTGTTCTGTATAAGCAAAGATGGCAAGACTTTATCTCAAATATCCTGAATATGTTACCAGGAGAGATCAGTTTCTAGAAGCGAACATCATATTTGGCAAAGTAGAGGGGCAATGAAAACAGAGGAGTGTCTTGAGAGGAGGGATTGACACTGTGACTGCAACCTTTGGTTCAAGCAGTTGTGAGGATGACACAGGATTGGGCAGTGCTTTGGTTTTTTGCTCATATCGTCGCTGTGAGTTAGAGCTAATTTCTTTCCTCCATACAGCAATAAAAACATTTACTTTAGCCTTATGTAACCTCCATGCTTGTCAGACACATATGGTGAAATAGCACCAATTTAATAATAGTATATCGATGAAAAATAATTAATAACATATTTTCAATGCTGAAGAAAATATAGCCTATATAATTAGTGGTAGAATTTCAATGGTTCTTATTTTTGCACACAATTCTATTTTTTATACATCAAGTATTTATCATTTGACATATACAAATTTTAATATCTATTCACTCCACTTGTTATTTTCAATGTTGTTGTTTTTAGCTAGTCTCCTAAAAATTTACTGCCATTGAATCAATCATGACTCACAGCAGCTCTATACAGGATGTCTACCCTGTAGTGACTGATGGGTTGGAAGTGCTCACTTATCAATTAGCAGCCGATCCCCTAAGCCACCAGAAACCCCAAGGCTCCCAAATCTGGAAGTAGGCACAGAACCTTATCTTTTTTCCTCAGAGCAGTTGGTCAGTTGAAATCACTGATTTTGTAGTTAATCGTTCGCTGCTTAATCCACTCCACAAAGGCTCATATACATTCCAGTGGGAGTTAAAAGATTTGTCATTTCCTTGCTAGATCGCTGCTTGTTTGACTTCAAACCTTAAGACCTCAGATGCTATATCTTTTAATGGCTAGGTACCATTAGCTCTTTGCTGCATTTGCTTATGCGCTCATTTTGTCTTCAGGGATTTGTCTTCAGGAAGATGAGTAGCCTACGTTACCATGTTATTAGAAAAAACCATCTTGTACTGAGGGAGTAGAAGCCCAAAGGCTGCTTCCCTATTACACTTACACACACATATATGTGTGTGTGTATATATATATATACATATATATATACACACACACAAACACAAATACATATATATATACACACACACACAAACACATACATACATACCCATCTCTAACATAAATGGACAGCCCCTCACAGAAGGATTGCATGGAAGAGATAGCACTGATGAAACATAAAACAATCCTCTCATTCAAAGGTGTCAAACTGGTGGCCTGTGGGCCATATATATGTATATATGTGTGTGTGTGTATATATACATATATGTGTATATATATGTGGCCCCCAAGATAATATTTTGTGGTTCACAAGGCTCTAAAATAAAATGAAAACTAGGAAAAGCTGTTATGAAGAAAATAGCGCTTAGGGGAGATTGAGGCAATAGTGTACACACAATTTCCTTGCTCACCCTGTAACTACTGAAGATGAGTATATGCTTGGCCCAAGGCCTTTTCTGGGGACCTGTGGATGTGTATAAATACACCCCGGTGACATTTGGAAGAGATGTGTCTGCTACTCTCAGTGTCATATGATGTTAAAAGATGCCTATAGCGAAAAGGTTATTCAGAGCACTCTGGGTTGTGCTGTTATGAATGGTACCTAGCGGCTGCACTAGTTAATGGTCGTAGAGGGAAGCCATTGTAATTGTGCGTCACGCTTGTCAACTGTCCACCATTTTGTGCTTTTTATTAATTACTATATTTTCTGGTCACAACATAAGAGTTAAGTGAAAGGAGTCATAGTTGGACATTGTTATAGCATTAAATTATATATATCTTAAAGTGTTTATTGATACATTAGTGGTATTTGTTATATAGCCTTTGTTGGGTTATAGATATCATATATTCTATCTCTGCATTTAAGCACTCTTGTCTAATATGTTCATTTATCTATTTAAGTATTTTATTAAATATTTTGAATTCTAATTGATTTCAAGAATGATTCAATTTTAAAAGACAAATATCTAGAAGTAGGAATTCCCAAAATATATTTTTACTTAGGTGAGAAATAACCAGCACTTAAAAAGTGTGCTGAACAAATTTTATGCTAATTTGGGAGTACGTACTTATGTGAGCAACTATTTTCATCCACAATATTAAGTAAAACGGCAAACAGATCAAGATTAACTGACAGAGAAATGGACTGAAGATATACTCTACACTAATTAAGTCTTCCTAACACAACATAGGAAGAAGCAACCTATAAAAGATTGATTTCTACCCTCTAGGACAGAGAATAGCTCCATAAAGAGTTTCCACGCTACAAATATTTGCAAAAACAGACAGCCCCATCTTCCTCCTATGGAACATCTGATGGGATTGAAGCAGAAACCTTTTGGCTTGCAACTCAGCCAGTTCTTTACTCCACCATCAGAACTCCTTATAAAAATACCATTACCAAATGGGATTACAACCACAGCTATAGAACCTAGGGACATGTCATTTTTGGGGAATCATTCAGTTCAGAACTTTCCGTACTTCGTGTTCTCCCCCAAATTCATGTTGTTGTCAAATGAAAAACATCCTCACTTCATCTTATCCTCTCAAAAGACGGAAGGCCAAATCCAGAATCTCATATAATGAAGCAACTGTCTATGAACTTGCAGGCTTTGTGATCCCTGGGGCTTTCATTGACTTGGGGGAACACATCACCTGTCTTTGCTTTTCCTCTGTG